>JAVXUL010006314.1:772-12629 GCA_035590515.1 Trichilia minutiflora | reverse complement strand
GAAGAGGTGGAAGTGGACGTCTTCAAGAAACTCGAAAAACGCAAAGTATTGAGCAACGTTGAAAAAGCGGGTCTTTTGTCAAAAGCTGAGGGGCTAGGAGTTACTCTGTCATCCATAGAGAAACTGGGTTTGTTCTCTAAAGCAGAGAAGTTGGGTTTGTTGAGTTTATTGGAGAAGGTGGCGAGCGCCTCGCCGTCGACTCTGGCGTCAGCTTCACTACCGATATTTCTGTCAGCAGTGGTGGCAATTGTGGTGATTCCGGATGATTCAGTAGGTCTGGTTGCCTTACAGGTTGTGTTGGCTGTTGCTCTTGTAGTTGGCGCTGTTGGTTTGTTTGTCGGCTCTGTTGTGTTGGATGGCTTACAGGAAGCCGACTAATATTCCTTTTTCTTTTCTAATTTTCCCCCTTATCTGCAACAAATACTTTTTATTTGAGTTCTAGGTTGGGAATAACATAGGTTGTGTGGATCATTGAATGCCGAAACTTTCGGAGGTTGTAAAGAAACAAATATGATATTCGTATATATTTCAATGTTTCCAAATTCCAACAGTCAAATATCCGCCATGGACGAGTCTCCCTCACTTATTTATTGAGCATACATAGGCCTCTGTCTTTGTCATGTTTTTATCGCCATCATGTATTCTATTAGTAAATGCATGTCTATATAAACTTATGAGTCCAAATTAATAAAGTAGTTAGTGCAGATATTATTTCCTTTTACTGTGTTTTTTTTATACTATTTCCATGTTTAAATGAAAGCAGGCACTGTAATGCAGGGATATTGATGAATTTTTATGGCTGAATCATGAAAATGTTAGCAAATGTAAAGCTTTTGTTGGTTAGAAAAGAATCTGGTTTTATTTTCAGCCATCCCGCTATCTTGTGATGAAATAAAAAACCTAATATAGAAGACAGATAATTATTAAATATTCCTGAGTTTATATTAATTATTTTATTGTAATTTTTTAAAAAATAGATTAATAAAATTGTTATTAAATATATAAATTTAATATATGTGATTTAAGATAAATTAAGTTTGATGTTTTTAAAAGAATAATTTTACCGTTAGTGTAGATTTATAGGTTTTACTAAAATTTTTAATGGGAGATCTAATAAAATCATTTATCTTCAAGTTAATTTCGTTCTCTAACTCTATATAAAAAAAATAACATGAAAAATAATTTAATCCTGATTTAATTTTCTATCTATTAAGAAAAGATGTCTAAAAAAATAAAAAAAATAACATAAAAAATAATTTAATCTTGATTCAATTTTCTATCTATTAAGAAAAGATGTCTAAAAAATATAAATAATAGAAAAAAAAATCTAATCATAAGAATTCATTAATTATAGCACAATTAGGTGCGCAATTCTTAGTGAATTGCTCCCGCGCGATGGCATTCTAGTGGACTTTGGCAACTATCATGCTCTAATTTTTGTATACTATTTTTCTATAATTTTTAGTGTCCTTTTTAGAACTATAAAAATAATTATTTTTATCGTTTAAAATACTAAAAATTAGAAAAAAAAATATTTTTTTAACAGAATAAAATTATGAAAAAATTAAAAAAATTATTTTTTTTCCCGTAATAAAGGTTATGGATGTCTGTAATCTCTTTACTATGATTTAGAAAAATTATATTCTCAATCTATTAGATGTAAGACATTTATGAATAAAAAAATAGAGTGACAATGATAGAAAATCTAGGCATTTTCCTTATTATTAAAAAATAAGATCTTGAAGTTTTTTTATTATTAAAGAATTTAAATTTAGAGTTTTAGTGATATTTGTTACTGAAGTAATACAATCACTAAAATTAATAATAATTTATTTCTTTAATTGATGAAAATAATTAAGAATTTTGTACATATAAGACATTAAAAGGAATATAGTTAATAAATTTATCTTTTCAAAGCGGATAAATTTTGAGATTATATATATAGCTTAAATGCATAATTATAATTTTGAAAATTTTATGTACTCAAAGGAAATATTTTTTCAAGGTTATGAGCATTTGTTGTGTGTTGTCTTTATGTTTGGAGACTCTTTAGTAAAATTATTTACTCTACCTAAAAGAAAGCTAATGATGATGCCTTAAAGTTCTATATAACAATTGTTTAGTTGTCCATCGTTATTAACTATTTATGTTGTTTGATCAGTTACTTTCTATTTTAATAACAACACCACCGTAGTTAAAATCCTAACTTGCTTATACTATAAGAAATGGTAGAAAGACATGGAATTTCTTTAAGAATTATGGATATGGATTTGCCTCTATATGAGGATCAACTACCACCACTTAATCAGAACAACATAGATAAAGAAAGAATTATTATGCCAGGTAATAAAGACCAAATCTTCTATATCTACTAATAATAAAGAGATCAATTGTAGAGCACCAACTTAGTAGGTTGCCTAAGATTGCTAATACCAAGAAGTTTTTTACAAAAGCGAAAAAGCGATACGAAGTCCCAAATCAAACAAATGTGGGAAATTTGATGAATAGGCTAACTAGGATGAGATATGATAAGTTTACAAGTGTAATGGATTACATTTTGAAGATGGTTCATGTTCAGTATAGGGTAAAAGCTTATGACATTCCACTTTTAGATACATTTATAGTTAATTATATGCTCAACTCTCTTCCATTAGAATTTACCAATATTAAGACAACCTATAACACACAAGAGTAGTCTTAGAGCATTAATGACTTGATTTCTAAGTGTGTGGTTAAAGAGGAGAAGATTAAGAGAGATAAAAATAAGTTAGCCAATCTTGTTTCAAATGTTGAATCGAGCAACCTTCATAATAGGAAGAACTTTTAGAACATAGAAAATTTAAGAAGTCAGGTACTCCTTATAAAGGTCAAAGTTCTCAAAAAAGAGACAAGAGTAAGGTAGACAAACACCAAAAGAAAAATGGGTGAATTTTAACTGCTAATTTCATGGAAAGAAAGGGTATCGGAAATCTTACTTTCATAACTATAAGAATTGATTAAAAAAAGGGTAATTATTTGACACAAAACCTAACGTGTAAAATCTTCCCACAAGTATACGACGTCAAGTTATAGTCCTACGGTAAGTAAGGTATCGTCTCCATAGGAAAGTTGATAAAAACTATTGATTCCTATAATTAAACTGACCTAAAGCTTTATCTAGATAATAATTATAAAAGAAAATAAAGCTAATTAAAATAAAACTTGCAATAAAAGAAATTAAAAAACTATGAAAATTCTGAAGAACTTAACTTTAATTATAATAGACCTAGAGAATTGATTTTGTCGATTATTGTTATCTTGTTTTAATTGCCTTCTGTAAACCTCGATTTGAATGAAGTTTATAAAACTGAAATTAAGTATTCACTCACTCTCCCAAGGCAAGTGAGTCTATCTCTTAATCTAACTGTATTATCCCTAATTTTAATTCAATTAAGAAACATATTAATTTCAGTTTCTTTTCATAAGTTTTCTAAAAAATCAACCGTCTCCCAATTAATTGACACTCTTAGTCATATTGTTCATGGTTCAATCTAAATCCATCTCTCCCAAGTCCAAAGATTCAAATTTACAATCATCTCAATTATGGCCAGTAATTAAGAAGCATTAAGATTCAAATATTATAAATAAACTCATTCAAATATCATTCAATAAATAACTATAGCAATTAAAATGGGTTTTAACAATGACTATATCAACTCTCTAGATAAAAGAATTAGCCTAGCATAATTTTATTCAAAATAACATCCATGTTTATATAACTCATTGTCAAAACAGAAAAAGAAAGAAAATCAACAAGAAAGAAAGAAGAAAACTTAATAGTGTCTTTACTTCAATCTTCAGGTCTTTGATCTTCAATCCTTTTTGTTGCTGGAACTAAGAGAATTAGGCTACAAATTTGTGTTGTGCTTTTTATGTTTTTTGTTTGTTTAGGGCAGAAAAACCTCTCTTTTGTTAATGTAGAGACGTTCCCTTTTTATATCTTGCAAACCCTAGGGTTTAAAAAGGAATCCTAAACACACTAGGAAACTTAAGCCACATCAGCCTTGCATTGGCACTGTAACATAAATTCTAGCTCGATTTTCATGATTTTACGTTTTTCAAATGAATTTTACTCCTTCATATAAGTTGTTTGTCTTGAAGTTAAATTTTCAAATAACTTTGAATTTCTTAATTCCAATATCTCTACACCAAGATATCCTTATTTTACTATACACTATTCTTTTTCAAAGTGGGCTTGGATTTTCATTTTTTGGGGGTAGATTTGAAGGCCCAAACAATCTCTAAACCAGGTTTATAAGTACTCTATGGAAAATTTAATTCATGAACTACAAAAGTCTAGAAGTTCACTTCTTTATTAGATATCAATAACTATGCTAAAAATACCTTTAAACCTTCAAAGGTCACTTTCACTTCTGCATAGCATTGACCTCCAATGAAAAGATTGTTTTTTTAACTTTTTACTCCTCCAATAAATAGCCTCTAAACGTATTAAACCTCTTCATGAAACTTTTATATTGTTGATTCCTCTTTCCAAAGAATTTTGAATCATCAAAATCTGATTATTCTATAGTAAGATATCACCTATTTACGAAAACTACGCAAAATAGCTCCAGAATGCACAATTAGACAATTTCTTGGAAAATCACCTCTACAACACAAAATCAACCAAAAACTCATTAAAACAACTTATAATAACTTAGAAAGAAGCAAAATATAAGTTGAGAAGTCTTAAGAAAATCCAACTAATCAAATCCCCCCTAACTTAAATTTTGCTAGTTCCAAGCAAAACTAATCTAAAAGAAAAATAAAAACATAATCCTAATCCACTTTCATAGGAATTACAATTGCATTTAGCGTATGCAATAAGCCTTTTAAATCCCTAGGATACCCCTAGTGGATGAGTGAAGTCTCGTGAGGATTTTCATATAATCTACCCACAAAATCCCATTTCTAAACTACTACACTCAGACGGTGCACACACACATACAACAATTAAACACACAATCACACAAAAAATAATAAAACATGCACTAAAACCAATCATGCATATACAAATTTGATGCGTATTATTGATAAAATTCATAAATTATAAATTCATCACATTGATGCCAAACTCAAAACTCGACTAAATATCCACGATTCAATAGACTAGCATCAATTTTTTTTTCATTTTCTTTCCAAAACTCATGCCTTTGAAAAACTTAATTGAATCTAGAACCGATTTCATCTTTTACTCTACCCTTGCTCATAAATGTTATTTGATAGAATTTTTATAGATATTTCACAAATTGAGCTCATTTCTTTCTAAGCTTTTATTCCTTACCTTGGTTCTAAGTAGCATTTTTACGCGATTGTTAACAATTGTGATGCCAACCTCCGGTTACTCATCATGTTAGGAACCTTGGTTGCTTTGCATACTCTTATTTCAAGGATCCGTTTTACGCGATTGTTAACATTTGTGATACCAACCTCTGGTTACTAAGACCCTCAAAATATTGGAGTAGTTTTATTGCTTAGTTTTTTTTTATAGCTTCAAAGTTTCATGTCTAAATTTATTTTAACACAAAAGTATTCACAAGCTCAGGTTCATAATTGGCTCAATTAATTCTTAAATTCATGTTAGTTTTTCTAAATATGTTTATTAATTTTTCTTTCAAACTATCAATACTAGTCCACTTCGTATTTCAACCTATCTCATTTAAATTTAACATCAATCCATGATTCACATTTCAATTATCTCATCAATAATTCTTATCAACATGAACACACATTTATACATTCATTCACATAAAAAACACACAAATAATCACAAAAAATTCAAGGTTTACTAAAAAAAAATCTAATATATTCTACCAATATCCTAAGCAAAAAATTTAAATTTCACTTTCACTCACAATGGTACCAAGCTCAATACTCAAATCTAGCAACACACTCTCAAATATGACTCGTCCCCCTAAACTTAAATTGAGCATTCCCTTAATGCTCCAAATAATAATAAAAAGCATGAAAAGAGAAAAGTGAATCATACCTGAGAGATAAGAGCAAGTCTCATCTCCTACTTAGTGTTATCATTGTCTTCGTCAGATATTTGTTGTACAAGATTGGCTTGTTTACTCAGCTTTTGAATCTCTTGACATCTTTGAACTTAAATATAATAAAAACACAATTAAAATACCAATTTACCTAAAACAAAATATAATAAAAACACAATTAACATTGGGTTGCCTCCCAACAAGCGCTAAGTTTAATGTCTTTAGCTAGACATTGTTAGTGCAACTTCAAAGGAGATCATGAAGAAGGTCAAAGGCATTCCTCTCTTTCTTGCCTTCAAAATGAGGCTTTAACCATTTGGTGTTAATATGGAATATTCTTCTATTGATGGCCTTGATTTTCGTGACTTCATCGGAAAACATCTTCTCTACTCAAAATAAGCTGTACAATTTTAAGTCTAGTTTTCTCAAAAATAGCCTTAACTTAAAGTTGTTAAGTAGAATTTGGTCTCCCGGCTCCAATGCATGATCAACACTCTTTTAGTTATGCTTTCATTTCTTTCTTCTTTTTCTCTTTTTTGTATTGTGGTCTGGAGGGTCAGCATCTTTAAAACTGTCAGCCAACTTTAATTTAACCGCATCATTCAGAACACTTTCATGAATTATTTTAGATTTCTTCTCAATCTTCTCGTCCTTCATACGGGCTTCACAATGACTTTTCTCAAACTTTTCATCTATATCGCTATCACTCACCACGTTCACTATTAAACACTCTTGTGACTCTTTAAGTTCTTTCATAACTTTGAGAACATTGAATGTCACTTCTTGATCTTGTATTCTCATGGTAAGTCCTCTTTTTTGCACATTGATATTTGTCCCAACTGTGGCTAAAAATGGTCTTTCTAAAATAATTGGCACAGTGTGGTCTTTGTTCATATCTAATATAAGAAAATCTGCTAGAAAAATAAATTTATCAACTTTTACGAGCACTTCTTCAATTACTTTCCACAGATATACGAGTGATCTATCAGTCATTTGTAACATAACTATGATCGTTTTGACTTTGCCTATGCCCAACTTGTTAAACACTGATAACGACATTAAATTAATGCTCGTTCCCAAATCATATAAGGCTCGTGTAGAGTATGATGTACCAATGTTATAAGGGATGGTGAAGCTTCCAGGATCCTTCAGCTTTGGTGTCAATTTCCTCTATATGATGGCACTACACTCTTCAGTTAAATTCACTGTCTCAAATTTCCCAAGCTTCTTTTTCTTAGACAACACCTCTTTCATAAACTTCATATAATTTTGCATTTGCTCTAATGCATCAATGAATAGGAGGTTAATGTGCAGCTTCTTGCATATCTATAAAAACTTGGTAAATTGGGCATTCTTCTTCTATTTTTGGAACCTTTGAGGATACGGCAAAGGCGGCTTGAAATCAGTTGAGTTCGAACCTATATTTGTTGGTTTTGTAATATTTTTGTCATTATATATAGCTCTTTTTATGGTTTTTATCTCAATTTCTTCCTCATTAGCCTTATTTTCAACCACTGTCACTGCTTGCTATTCTTTTACTTTTTCTCCAACCATTTGCTTCTTGCTTCTCAACATAATGGCCTTATAATGCTTCTTTGGGTTGACCTCTGTATCACTTGAGAATTTTTCTTTTTATTGAGACCTTATCTCTAAAGTTAACTATCCAATTTATACTTTCAAGTTCTTCACTGATGTTCCAATGTTAGTGATATGTATTTCTGTGTTATCTATCCAAACATCGGTTTGCTTGAATCTTTTATTTATTTATGATATGAATGTTCCCAAGAGCTCTTCAATAGAATGCTTCTTCTCTACTTGCAATTGTGAATAACTTGGTGGTGGTTATAGAATATTTTGGTTGTTGATATAGGAGAAATTTTCATGGCTACGCATGTTTGAGTGATATGCATTAGGCATTTGATTCGTTAGATAGCCATAATTTTGATTGTTCACGAATTGAGCTTGCTCAAAATCCGGCTCTTCTCTTTGACTTAAGGTACCAGCTAGCAGAGATGAATCATTCGATATTTCTCTTTTATTGGTTAAGGTTGCAAATTGGTTTGACAATATACAAATTTGGGTAAAAATCTGCATCAATTGATCCACTTTGAATACTTCAGCTGCCTTCTTTATGTTAACTCACTTACTTAGCCATTGATAGCTATTTGATACCATGTTATCAATGAGTGAGAAGGCTTCTTGAGCTGTCTTTGACGTCAAAGCTCCTCCAACTACAATATCCAAGAGTGTTTTATTCTGCCCATTTAATCCATTGTAAAAGAGTTGTACTTAGAGCCATTCTTGATACCCATATTGCGGACAACAACGCAAAAGATCCTTAAACCTCTCTCATGCATCATACAGTGAGTCAAACTCTTGTTGTCTAAAGGTTTCAATCTCAGTTCTTAAAATAGCTATCTTTGATGGTGGGAAGAACTTTGACAAAAATGCCTCAACCATCTTAGTCCATGTAGAAATTCTTCTTGGTGGTAAAGACAGCAACAAAGTTTTCGCCTTATCCCTTAGAGAGAATGGGAATAATCATAACCTAATAACATCTTTAGGCACCCCATTCATCTTAACTGTATCACACATCTCCAAAAACATGGATAGGTAAATATTAGGATCCTCTAATGGTGAACCTCCGAACTGATTCTGCTGTACTATTTTGATCAATGCTAGTTTCAACTCGAAATTATTGGCATTGATAGGTTGATGAGTAATCCTAGAGTAGTTCTCACTCACTATCGATCGAAAGAAATCCTTAATAGCTTTGTGCTCTTTTTGGTCCTCAGCCATTCCGTTAGCTTCTTCTCTTAGTCACTTGAATTCTTCTAATAGTACGTTTAATTTCTGGATCAAACTCAACCATTTCTACAATTCTTAATCTTCGCAAACAACCTACAATAATTCAAAGTTCACGGTAGAAAAGTAGAAAAGAAAAACAAAGAAACTAAAAAAAAAACTAGATTAAAGCCTTGAATTAGCTTGGTAGTAGTATCAACAAGAATTTAAAACAAATTCTCTGGCAACAGTGCCAAAAACTTGTTTGATACGAAACCTAACATGGAAAATCTATCCACAAGTGTCTAGTGTCAAGTTATAATCCTACGGTAAGTAGGGTATCGTCTCCATAGGGAACTTGTTAAAAACTATTGATTCCTACAATTAAACTAACCTAAAGCTTTATCTAGATAATAATTATAAAAGAAAATAAAACTAATTAAACTAAAACTTCCAATAAAAGAAATTAAAAAACTATAAAAATTCTGGAGAACTTAACTTCAATTATGATGGACTTAAAGAATTGATTTTGTTGATTGTTTTTATCCTGTTTTAATTGCCCTCCATAAATCCTGATTTGAATGAAATTTATAAAACTGAAATTAAGCATTCACTCCCTCTCTCAAGGCAACCGAGTCTATCTCTCAATCTAATCATATTATCCATAATTCCAATTAAATTAAAAAATGTATTAATCTCAGTTCTTTTCTATAAGTTTTCTAAAAAATCAACCGTCTCTCGACTAATTAACACCCTTAGTCATATTGTTCATGGTCCAATCTAAATCTCGCTCTCCCGAGTTCAAAAATTCAAATTTACAATCATCTCAATCATGGCCAGTAATTAAGAAGCATTAAGATTCAAATATCATTCAACAAATAACTATAGCAATTAAAACGGGTTTCAACAATGACTACATCAACTTTCTAGATAAAAGAATTAGCCTAGCATAATTTTATTCAAAATAACATCCATGTTTATATAACTCATTGTCAAAATAGAAAAAGAAAGAAAATCAACAAGAAAGAAAGAAGAAAACTCAATGGTGTCTTCACTTCAATCTTCAGGTCTTCAATCTTTTTTACTACTGGAGCTTAGAGAATTAGGCTCGAAATTCGTGTTGTTCTTTTCATGTTTTTTATTTGTTTGAGGCAAAAAAACCTCCCCCTATTAATGTAGAGACGTCCCCTTTTTATATCTTGTAAACCTTAGTGTTTAAAAAAGGAATCCTAAACACACTAGGAAACTTAAGCCACATCAACCTTGCGCTAGCACTATAACATAACTTCCAGCTCAATTTTCATGATTTTACCTTTTTCAAATGAACTTTCCTCCTTCATATAAATTTTCAACGCACTTCAAATTTCTTAATTCTTATATCTCTACGTCAAGATATCCTTATTTTATTATACACTACTCTTTTTCAAAGGGGACCTGGATTTTAATTTTTTTGGGGTGGATTTAAAGGCCCAAACAATATCTAAACTAGGCTTATAAGTACTCTATGGAAAAATTGATTCATGTACTACAAAAGTCAATGAGGTAACTTCTTTATTAGATATCAATAAATATGTTAAAAATACTTCTAAACCTTCAAAGGTCACTTTGACTTCTGCATAGCATTGACCTCTAGTGAAAAGATTATTTCCTTCACTTTTTACTCCTCTAATAGCTGGTAAACATATTAAACCTCTGCATAAAACTTTTATATTATTGAGTCCTCTTTCCAAAAAATCTTGAATCATCAAAATCAGATTATTCTACATCAAGATATCATCTATTTACGAAAACTGCGCAAAATAGCTTCAAAATGCACAATTAGGCAATTTCTTGGAAAATCACCCCTACAACACAAAATCAACCAAAAACTCATTAAAACAACTTATAATAACTCAAAAAGAAGAAAAATATAAGTCGAGAAGTCTTAAAAAAATCTGACTAATCAGTCTCGGGTGGCCCTAAGCCTTAAAAACCCCAGGAACCAATCGAGCTTTCTCCTGGTGTCTTGGGTGACCCTAAGTCTTAAAACCCCGAAACCAGTCGAGCCTCCCCTTAGGATCCCTAATGGAATTAAGCCCAAAGATCCCCGACCCAACAAGCTTTGTGATACTCGAAGCCAGAACCTTGAAAATCTTCGGGCTCTTGTTAAGACATAATTCTGACCCGAAAGTCCCCAGGATAAGTCACCGACCCCAACCGTTTAAGGGTCTCCTTCAAAATACACATGACCCTGAGACAATTGGCATTTGAGCTACTTATAAGTGACCAAGAACTTCGATACTTGGTGAAGTTGTTCAATCGCAAAAGTACCTTTTAGTTATGGAATGAAAGTGCACTAAGAATGAAGAACTGCAAGACTATACGAGAACACTTTTTTTCATTTCATTAAATGTGTATAAGTAGAGATGGCAAATGGGTCAGGCCAGCATGGCCTACACAAATAAAGCATGTAATCAGTAAAATTCGGTACAATACGACACGATGAACATGAAAAGCACAGCTTGACCTGACCTAACATCAGGGTCATACTGGTCAATAAATAAAGCCTTTGGGCTCGTGCTTGGCACAGTATAATCCATGCCAATCCCGAGCCCTTCACGGACCATGCCAAGCACGAGCCCAGGACCTAATAAGGCCCAGTATCTCACTATAGCTAAGACGGACCCAATTTTTTATTGTATAAATAGTTAAAATTAAAAAAATACTGTTTAAATGATCAAAAATTAAATGACATTTAAATATTTGATTATCATTTACTAGTTTAATTGCCACTTTATTTTTTAATATATAATGTATCAAACTAGGCTGAACTAACATTTGTAAAAATATCAACATCCAAATTCATGCTAATCATAATACTAATTTATAAATCATAAAAGTCTCAACAAATATAATAGATGAATTTACATCATTATAGTACAGACATCCCAACTAGGTTGGCACCCATTGAACTATCTATCATTTGTAATTCATCCATTTACAGAGGTTTACATTAACTGACAAATAACTAATACATACAGAATCAAATACAAAAAAATATA
>JAVXUL010006303.1:0-12630 GCA_035590515.1 Trichilia minutiflora | reverse complement strand
AACTTCGGGGCCTCGGAGTCTCGGAGATACCTGTGATATGGATGTCGTTCACAACACTAGTATGTGGTGTCAATAAAGCCCTGACAAATTTCCAGAAAGCACGTCGGGGGTTCAGAGCCTCTGGGAATGCCGATGCTCGAGTCTCGAGAGAAATAGGTGCTTGTGTTTCGGGGAATCAACCCTCAGGTCTTCGGGATTCTGAAGGTTTTGCCCCGGGGATATATGCTCAAGGCCTCGAGGTCTACGTGCCAGGGAACAGTACCACGATATCCGTTCCCCGTGATTTCCATTACAGGCTTTTTGAACACGTCAATTGTACGACAACACGTGTCCATAAGGTACGGAATTCCATGATTTCAATATAACTGAATCCAAGAATAATGGGAGGTACGTTTTCAACATTCAGAGAACATTCTACACTTTTGGGCACTGACTCTCACACTAGACAGTAGAGAGAGAAGCATTAAAACACACACGAAATATTCTTTGAAACTTTTTTCCTCTAATTTTGTCTTTCTTTCTTCACATCATATACAAGAAAAACCCTCACTGACTTAAGCATCAGAGGGTTTTTGTCGGAAAATTGGCTTTATCCCTGAGATTTTCTTTATTTTGCAGTCATAGATAAAGAGCTCGAGGGAGAAAATCAACTGGTGCTTGAGGTTGAAGACGACCACAACTTCTCGCATCAATATTTAGTGCTGTCTGTGGGAATCTTGAATGAAGAGCCAAAGAATAATCAGCTCTAGTGAAGATGACGAACACCAGAAGTTATTCAACCAGGAGGCATGTGTCAGAGCGGAGAAATACAAATGGAGACTCCATTGATGCTACCGCTGTAGCAGATGGAGTGGATAACACCTTGCATGAAATTCTGGAGCACGAGAGCTCTCGGTCTCATACTGGTGAGGGATATGCACGAAAGTTACCCCAGTCAAGAGGGACAAATGAGATGACCTAAGTGTTACAGCTGCTCCAGAATAGTAAACGATGACATACAGAGAAGGATCAACAAATACAGATGCTGGTCAAATAAATGTTAGAGATGAAGAAGATAATACAGCTAAGTATGCTGGATACGAAGGTCCCAGACAAAGGCACAAATGTACTAGATGAAGTTGTGGAGAGCAATATTTCTCGACCAGAAGCCATGATGAGGAATGACGAAGGGGTGAGAAGTCAACCCAAGAAGGCTGTGGGAGACAGGGATGCATGTATGCCTTCCCTCGCCTGTGAGAGGCATCATCCTGAGTCCACACGGGTCTCTCAGAGCCCAGAAATGGTCCAAGAGATACCCGATGAAACTAGCTTACCCCCGAGTAATATGAGGATAATTTTAGAGTAGAGGCGAAGGAGAGAACGTGAGGTCTTTAGGCACAGGTACTCGTGCCATAAAGAGGATTGGAGAACTGACACCAAGGAGAAGTACATGGAGGCCTTGGTGAGAAAGCTAGTGGAGGAGATGAACAATGAAAAGATGCGCCCCCGAGGTAAACTAGCTGAGTCTATCCAACAAATGGGACCGTATGCGAAGTCACCTTTCGCCCCCAAATTATTGGGTCAGACCTTACCCAAGAAGTTTAAAATGCCTTAGATAACTCCATTTTCTAGGAAGACGGACCCATTACTGTACATGGATTTCTTCTATGAGATGATGCTTGTCCAGGGTTTGAGTGAAGACCAGATGTGTTGGTTATTTCCACTGACCCTAGAAGGATAAGCCAAGAAATGATTCATGGGTTTGACTCCAAGAAGCATCCGAGACTTCGGACAACTGTATGATATATTTACTGCCTAGTTCAGAGGAGCAGTCTTTAGTACCAAAACCCTGAGCTCCTTGTTGCTGCTCAAACAAGGAGGTGGCAAGAGTCTCAGGAGCTTCGCCAAGAGATACCATGAGGAAGTGCTTAAGTTGGGGGCCTTCTATCACCCTTTGACACTGGAAGGGCTGGAACAGGGGCTAAAAATAGACAGGACCTGATATTCTATATGCAAGTCCTCGATGAAGATATACGAGGCTGCTCAAAGAAAATTACTTGATGAGATTGACGTTGAAAATCAAGTAATGCTGAAGATGAAAGAGTAGAAATCAGTGAAGGCTCCCCCGAGAGAAAATAACCGGTTCAAGAAGTCATGTAACAAGAAGTGAAAAAATGATAAGAGGAAGTTTTTTGAGCTAAACCGTGGGAGAGACAGAGCCCTCGAGTATTACAGGAGTGACAGATGTAGGGAAGAGACTTATGTCAGGGAAAGAAAGTCACCTCGGAGAGATGACTCGAGGCGAATAGCCTAGGTAGAAGAGAAGAGGAAATTCACTTTCCTAAATACACCCTTTTCCCAGATTTTGAAGGAGGTGGGGAGGCGAGGGACTCTTCTACTAGACCTCCGTCGATCAGATATAAACCAATGGGGGAAGCCAAGAATAGATTCTGTGAGTTCCATCAAGACATGGGACACTTGACAAACGATTGCTATGAACTCCATAATCAAATTGAGGTTTTGGTCAGGAATAACTACCTGATCGAATTTGTGGTTTGAGATAATGATGGGGTTTAAAATCCAAGATAGGACCAGAGGCACAACGAGGCCATGGTGATTACGGGGGGCCCACACTGGTTGAAAACTCAAATAACTCTCGAAAGAATTATTCTTGGTATTCTCTTTCGAGCACCAATATAGAGCCCCACGTGTTGAATGTCTGAGTAAAAAAGAGGCTCAGAGTAGCCTCGATCCCAATATTATTTACAGATGAGGATGAGTGTAGGGTTCATTACCCACACAACGATGACCTGGTAGCAACGTTGACGGTTGAGACTTCTCAAATTAATAGGATAATGATTGACACAAAAAATTCCACTGATATCATCTTCAAGAAGACCTTGGATTCTTTAGGCATCGAGGATCTAAGGTTGAGATCTATCGAGACTGTCCTGTATGAATTTGGGGAGTCCTGTGTCTATCCCCTGGGTATAGTGCAATTGCTAATGACAATGGGTGACCGACCCTATCAGAAGACCACAATGGTAGAATTTCAGATTGTTAATCTGAAGGTGCCATACTCCATAATTTTGGGGAGACCATTCCTCCGATCTACAAAAGCAGTGGAGAGTGTTCATTATATGAAGTTGAAGTTCAGAGTAGGAGGTGGCATTGAGGTTGTAAAGGGAAATTAGAGAGAGGCCCGATCATACTTTGCCACCACTTTTAGGAATTCTTACTATATTCATGAATGCCTACTGGAGGGAACAACTGCAGGGCATGTAGAAGGTGATCAGCAGGAGGGACCAGCGGAAGAGATGGGTAAAGAGGTAGGTTAGTTTAAAGAGATGTCATCTGTCGAGCCACTCAAAGAGATGGAGTCTATCATTGTGGATGACAGACGACCTGAGAGATCCATGAAGATTGAGTCTAATTTGACCCCTGAGCATAAAACAGCGTTGATAGAGGTATTAAGGCAAAATGTCTGTAACATCTGATCCAATTTATCAACAATATTATCTACTTTGGCCCAACCCTTGGGGCCTCACGATTTTGTTCTTGGAATGGGTTATCACGAGGACTTTCTAAGAGGTCATCCATCTTGGTACTACTATCGTTCAAGCACGTTTAACTGCATAGTTCTTAGAAAGAAACTACTACCCATCCCAAAATGCTTTGTTTAAAACTTGGTTCCAACTCTATGTATATAGCCTAGTAACTTTTTCTCCTATTCCAATGTAGGATTTGGTTCATCTCTGTTGTCCTAGAAGCCTAGTAGAAGCCGCTCCTTGCTCAGTCACCCCTCCCTGATGCCACTTCCCGCCTTCATTGAATCGGGATGTTACAATACCAATGTATTTGCCTGATTCCATGATGATATATCGGGGATCAATACTCGAGTTATTTCTCATCGATTGATGGTGAATACAAAGTTCAAGCTCGTGGCTCAGAAGAGGCGAACACTCAACTTTGAAAGAAGGGAGGTTATCAAAGCTGAAGTCAATAAACTTCTGAAAGCGGGGTTCATTTGAGAAGTTCAATACCCCAAATGGATTGCAAACATGGTGATGGTGAAAAAGGTGAACGGAAAATGGAGGATGTGTGAGGACTTCACCGTCCTGAATAAAGCTTGTCCAAAAAATAGCTTCCCCTTCCCAAAAATTGACCAGTTGGTAGATGTCACGGCTGGTCACGAGTTCCTCAATTTCATGGATGCTTTTTCAAGGTATAATCAGATCAGAATATATGAACCCGATCAGGACAAGACTGTATTTGTCACAGACTAGGGGCTGTACTGTTACACGATCATGCCCTTTGGATTAAAGAATGTAGGGACGATGTTTTAGAGGTTAGTTAATAAGGTTTTTAAACCTTTGATCGGGTTAACCATGGAAGTTTATGTGAATGATATGATCACAAAATCTGTGAAAGCCTAAGACCATGCTAAGCACCTAGAGGAAACCTTTTCCTATTTGAGAAGGTACAATATGAAGTTAAATCACGAGAAATATTCGTTCAGAGTTAGAACCGAAAACTTTCTTGGGTATATGATTAGTGAACGAGGTATTGAGGCAAACCCACAAAAGATCAAAGCCATCTTAGATCTGAAACCCTCGACCACAATAAAGGAGCTACGAAGTTTGATAGGGAAGTTGGCAGCCCTGAGCAGATTTATCTCAAAGGTCACAGATAAGTGCTTCCCTTTTTTCTAGATGATGAGAAAAGGAAAAAGGCTGGAATGGGATGAGAATTATGATCGAAGCTTCCGAGAGCTCAAGAAGTACTTAGCACACACTCCCCACCTTGTAATCCCCGCAAAGGAGGACATTTTAAAACTGTATTCAGCGGTCAGTGAACACTCCGTAAGCTCCGATCTTGTGAAAGAAGATGGAGAAAAGGTGCAAAGGCCCATGTACTACATGAGTAAATCTTTGTTGGATGCCGAGACTAATATACTCCACCTGAGAAGTTCGCCTTTTCACTTGTTGTTACTGCCAGAAAGTTACGCCCTTACTTTTAAGCTCACCAGATAGTTGTGATGATAGATCCACCCTTGAGGCAAATTCTTCACAAGTTAGATTTGTTAGGGACATTGGTGAAGTGGTCTATTGAACTTAGTGAATATGACATAGACTATAGGCCTCAGAGAGCTATTAAGGGACAAACTCTGGTAGACTTTTTGACAGAGCTAACGGTCTCAGAACAGTTGGTTATATTGCAAGTTTCGGATGTCAACAACATCTGAGACGAGAATAGTATACTTGACCCTAGGGCATTAGAGGGTATTTGGCAATTGTATGTTGACGAAGCATCAAACATTCAGGGAGGTAGAGCAGGAATAATCCTGAGGAGCCCAAACGGCGAAGAGGTCATGTATTCTCTGCGGTTTGATTTTAAAGTGACCAACAACGAGGCGGAGTATGAGGCACTGATTGGTTGATATTTTTTAATATTTATCGACTTATATTTTTCTTGTTTTTGAGTTATTACATGATGTTTTAATAAGTTTTTATTTGTTTTTGTGTTGTAGGGCCAAATTCGCAAAAGTTGAGAAAATATGCATTTTGGATCAAATTTGTGCAGTTTTCATCCATTGGACATAACTTCCTACATAATAATCAGATTTGGATGATTCAAGTCTTGTTTGAAAGAGGACAAAAAGTTCTAAAACTTTATGAAGAAGTCAAAACCAAAAGAAGTCATTAAGGGTATAAAAATCAAGGTTGAAGTCAGCGAACAAGTTCAATCAAGACGTAAAGTGTCATTCCTAATTCAAAAACTTGGGGCTATAGCGCCATTTCTGGCACTGCAATGCCAAGTCCCAGTCCCCAACAGCCCTAAAACATAGAAATCTGACGCTACAGTGCCAGCTACTTTGCCCGAATGACAAATTTTGCGATTTCTGTGTTTTTTTAGTTTTTTAGACTCTTTTTGCAACTAGAACTCTTCCCTTATAAAAGCAACACTTAGGGCATATTTTTGGGGGATCTTAGACACCTTTTAAAGGTAAAAACAAGTCAAGAACTCAATCAAAAATATCAAGGATTCAACAGTAACAAGAAGTGAAGATTGGATGCAAGGGTGCATTGAAGATCACTTGAGTTTTTCTTCCTTCTTTCTTGTTGATTTTCTTTCTTTTGTTTTTTTGACTATGAGTTATATAAACATGGATGTTAATTTGATTAAATCAATGTTAAGCTAAGTTTTTGTTCTAGAGAATTAATGTAACCTTATTGTTAGACCCGTTTTGATTTTCATATATATATATTGATGTTGAATGAGTCAAAATATTGTTTACTCATGTTGTTTTGATCTTAAAGCTTTTGAATCACTGGTCATGGTTTGAATGAATTGAAAGTTGAGTATTGAAATTGAGAGAGTGATATTTAACTTGGACTAAGAACACACATGATTAGGGTTATTGATAAGTCAGGAGGCTATCAAAATCCTAGAAAACTCATAGAGGGATACTAAGATTAATGCGTATCTCACTTTAGATGGAAATAGGGATATTATATTAGAGTGAGAGATAGGTTTACTTGCCTTGGGAGAGGGAGTGGATATATAATCTAGTTTTATAAACATAATTCGATAAGGGTACAAAAGAGGAAATTAAACGGGTAGACAATAAGTGAAATCAATTCTCTAGGTTAATCAATCTTGAATTTAGTTTTATAAGGTGTTGGTAGTTTTTAATCTCTTATTGCTAGTATTAGATAAATTAGTTTAGTTTATTTTCATAGTAGTTAACTAGATAAAACTTAGGATTAGTTTAATTGTAGGAATCGATAGTTTCTATTAAGTTCTCTATGAAGACGATATTCTACTTACCTGGGATTATAACTTGACACCGTACACTTGCGGGGAAGATTTTGCACATTGGTTTTATATGAAACAAGTTTTTGGCACCGTTGTCGGGGAATTTGTTTTAAATTCTTGTTGATACTACTACCGAGCTAATTCAAGACTTTAATCTAGGTTTTTTTTTTAGTTTCTTTATTTTTCTTTTCTATTTTTTCTATTGCGAACTTTGAATTTTTGTAGGTTGCATGAGAAGATCAAAAGTTAAAGAAATAGTTGAATTTGATCCAGAAATTGAACGTAATATTAGAAGAATTCGAGCGATTAAAAAAGAAGAAGATATCAGAATGACTGAGGACCAAGAAGAGCGTAGAGCTATTAAAGACTTCTTCCGACCTATAATAAGTGAGAACTACTCTGGGATTGCTTGTCAACCCATCAATGCCAATAATTTTGAGTTAAAATCAGCGTTAATCAATATGGTACAGCATAATCAATTCGGAGGCTCACCATTAGAGGATCCTAATATTTACCTATCCATATTTTTGGAGATGTGTGATACAGTCAAGATGAATGGGGTGCCTAATGATGTTATTAGACTATGCTTGTTCCCATTCTTTTTACGGGACAAGGCAAGTAGTTGGCTACAATCACTATCACCAAGAGGGATCACTACTTGGGCTGAGATGGCTGAGGTTTTTTCGGGAAAAATTTTTCCACCATCGAAAACAGTCATATTACTGGCAGAGATTGGTACATTTAGGCAACAAGAGTTAGAGTCATTATATGAAGTGTGGGAACGATTCAAAGACCTTCTTTGAAGATGCCCACAACATGGATACCAAGAATGGCTTCAAGTTTAACTTTTCTACAATGGGATTAATGGGCAAAATCGAACTCTCTTGGATGTCGCAGCTAGTGGAGCTTTGATGTCCAAGACTACTCAAGAGGCATTTACACTTATTGAAAACATGGCATCCAACAGCTATCAATAGCTAAGTGATCGAGTTAACACAAAGAGAGCAGCCGGAGTATTTGAAGTAGATCAACTGACGTAGCTTTCCACTCAAATTTTTGCATTGTCAAACCAGTTTGCTGCAGTAACAAAACTAAGGATGATGCCCAATGAGACAGGTTTTGTGAATAGAATTTTAGGTATAAAAGAAGAGTCAAATTTTGAGCAAGATCAGTTCGTGAACAATCGAAACTATGGCTATCTTGGAAATCAAGTGCCTAATGCATATCACTCAAACATGCACAACCATGAGAATTTTTCATATGGCAATAACCAGAATAATTTGCAACCCCCTCCAGGATACTCTCAACCTCAAGTCGAAAAGAAGCCATCCATTGAAGATCTTTTGGGAACTTTCATATCAGAATCGAGAAATAGGTTCAAGCAAATAGATACTCGGATAGATAGTTTGGAAATGCATTTGGGTGGTATGGGAGCTTTGATGAAGACATAAAAAGTATAAATTGGGCAATTGGCATCAGAGTTAAAGTCCCAATAAATAGAGAAATTCCTGAGTGATACCGAGTTAATCCAAGGGAGCATTGCAATGCTATTATGTTGAGAAGTGAAAAACATATTGAAAGAGCTAATAATGAAGATGAAAAAGTTGAAAATAAATTAGCAACCAAGGCTTGGGGGGAACAAAAGGTTAAAAATACCACAGATTATGTTGATGATAATGAGACACAAGCTGCGAAACCAACAAATATGTGTCAAAAACCAACTGAATTCAAGCCTCCTTTGCCATATCCGTAAAGTCCGAAAAACAGAAGATGGATGCCCAATTTGCCAAGTTTTTGGAGATATTCAAGAAGCTGCATATTAACCTCCTATTCATTGATGTCTTAGAGAAATTGTCAAATTATATGAAGTTCATGAAAGAGTTGTTATCTAAGAAAAAGAAGTTTGGCGAATTTGAGACAGTGAATTTGACTGAAGAGTGTAGTGCCATCATACAAAGAAAATTGCCACTAAAGCTTAAGGACCCTGGAAGCTTCACCATCCCATACAACATTGGTACATCATACTCCACACGAGCCTTATGTGATTTGAAAGCGAGCATTAATTTAATTCCATATCGGTGTTCAACAAGTTGGGTATAGGTAAAGTCAAATCGATCACAGTTATGTTGCAAATGGCTGATAGATCATTCGTCTACCCATAGGGAATAATTGAAGATGTGCTCGTAAAAGTTGATAAATTTATTTTTCCAGTAGATTTTCTTGTGTTGGATATGGATGAAGACTACAATGTGCCAATTATTTTGGGAAGACCATTTTTGGCCACAGCTAGAACAATTATCAATGTGTAAAAAGGAGAACTTACCATAAGAATACAAGATCAAAAGGTAACATTCAAGGTTTTCAAAGCTATGAAAGAACCTAAAGAACCATAAGAGTGCTAAATGGTGAATGTGGTGCTTGATAACAATATAGATGAAAAGTTTGAGAAGAGTCATTGTGAAGCCCCTATGAAGGATGAGTAGAAATCTGAAATAATTCATGAAAGCGGTCCGAATGGTGCGGTTAATTTTAAGTTGCTTGAGAGTTTTAAAGATGCTGACCCTTCAGACCAAAATACAAAAAAAAAATGCAAAAGAAGAAAGAAACAAAAGCATGAAAAAAAGGGTGAGGATCATCCATTGGAGCCGGGAGACCAAGTTCTACTCAATAACTTTAAGTTAAAGCTATTTTCTAGAAAAGTAAACTCAAAATGGTATGGCTTATTTTGAGTAGAGAAGATGTTTTCTGATGGAGTAGGAAAAATCAAGGCCATCAATGGAAGAATACTCCATATCAACACCAAATTATTAAAGCGTTATTATGAAGGCAAGGAAGAGAGGAATGTCTTGGGCCGTCTTTATGATCCATCGTGAATAGTATGATCAATGTCTGGTTGAAGACGATAAACCTAACTCTTGTTGAGAGGTAACCCAATGTTTTATCTATGCTTTAGTTAATTTTATTATTAATTTGTTTTACTTGAGTGATTATTTTGTTTTTTTTCAAGTTCAAGGATGTCGAGCAAACAAGCCAATCTTATACAACAAACTTCCTATAAAGACAATGATAACTTCAAGTAGGAGACGAGACTTGCTCTTGTCTTCTAAGTATGATTCATTTTTCTCCTTTCGTACTTTTTATTGTTATTTAGAACATTGAGGACAATGCTCAATTTAAGTTTGGGGGGGTGAGTCATATTTGAGAGTGTGTTGCTGGATTTAAATATGGAGCTTGATAGCGTTATGAGTGAAATTTAAATTTTTTATGCTTTAGACATTCGTAGAATATAGTAGATTTTGATTTTTTTAGTAGATTTTGAATTTTTTATGATTATTTATGTTTTTGTGTGAATGAATGAATGTATGAATGTGTGTGCATGTTACTGAGAGCTAATGATACAATAATTGAAATATAAACCATGCATTGATGTTAAACTTAGATGAGATAGGTGAAATGTGAAGTGGACTAGTGTGATAGTTTGAAAGAAAAATTAATAAACATACTTAGAAAAATTGAAATGAATTTGGGAATTGATTGAGCCAATTACGAAACCTGAGCTTGTAAATGTTGTTTGTGTGAAAAAAAATGTTAGATGTGAAACTTTAGAGATGAAAAAGCAAACAAAAAAAAGAAAAAAAAAACTAAACATTAAAACTACTCCAATGTTTCAAGGGTCTTAGTAACCAGAGGTTGGCATCACAAATATTAACAATCACGTAAAACGGATCCTTGAAATAAGAGTATACAAAGCAACTAAGGTTTCTAACAAGATGAGTAACCAGAGGTTGGTATGACAAATATTAACACTTGCGTAAAAAGGTTGGAAATAAATGAACTTAAATTATGAAATGTCTATTAAAATTCTATGAAATGGCATTTATGAGTAAGGATAGAGTGAAAGGTAAGATTGATTTTAAAGTCATTTAGGTTTTTTGAAGGGATGGGTTTTAGAAGAAAATAAAAAAAAATTGATACTAGTCTATTGGAGCGTGAATACTTGGTCTCAAATTTTGAGTTTAGCATCAATGCGATGGATTTGTAGTTCATGAATTTTATCAATATTAAGCTTTAAAATTTGTATATGTAGGATTGGTTTTAGTGTGTGTTTTATTATTTTTTGTGTGATTGTGTGTTTTGTTGCATGTGTGTGTGCACTGCTTGAGTGTGGTAGATTAGGATTGGGATTTTGTGGATAGATCCTTTGGAAATCTTCACGAGACTTCAATCATCCACTAGGGGCATCCTAGGGGTTTAAAAGGCTTATTACATATGTTAAATGCAATCGTGAGTCCTACGAAAGTGGATTAGGATTAGTTTTTTATTTTTCTTTTAAATTAGTTTTGTTCAAGACTAACAAAATGTAAGTTTTGGGGGATTTGATTGGTTGATATTCTTAATGTTTCTCGACTTATATTTTGCTTGTTTTTGAGTTATTACATAATGTTGTAATGAGTTTTTACTTATTTTTCTGTTGTAGGGCCAAATTCCCAAAAGTTGAGAATATAATCATTTTGGATCAAATCTGTCAAGTTTTCGTACATTAGCCATAACTTGTTTTATAATAATTGGATTTAGATGATTTAAGTCTCTTTGGAAAGGGGACAAAAAAGTATACAACTTTCATGAATATGTTGAAACCAGTACTTGAGTTGCTTTTGATTGAGAAGTAGTTTGGGATTTTGAAAGAAGAAATTTTATTGGAAGTGCTTTATATTTGTTTATAATTTCAGCCGTACATGTTCCTAGTAAGCATTTTGGACCTAAGGAATGCTTATTAAGAATCTGTGGTGGTTGTCACAGGTGGGACCCACAGGTCAGGGTGTGACAACTAAAGTGGTATCAGAGCTTTTGGTTTCAATGTTATTTTATTGACGACTAAACATGTTTTAAAAATTGTTTTGTATGATTTTTGAATGATTTTAAAAAGTGTCCCAGTTGATTTAGTGAGTCGAGTCATAGATCATGCATCACCACCTCCTTGGTATGTATAGTTGAGCATGCGATGTTTGAATTTTGAATCTCTTTGTGTAGTGTAAGATATCATCGAGATCAAGAAGGGAAAGAGATAAATCTCAAAGAGAAAGAGTTTCCGAGGAGGAAAGACTTAGTGAATCATCTTTTGTACCTCAGCCAGATGCTGAGCAAGCTAGCATACCACCTCCTCCTCATTATCCATTCCCAGGATTGGGAATGCCACCTCCTATGACACCAAATGCGTGGGTTGCATATATGGCATATTGGAATGCTTAGAACTTTGCTTAGACACAGGGTTAACATGGACCGATGCCATACCCTAACCCCTACCCATATCCATATCTAGGAACTGCTACCGCTTCTGCAGTAGCAGAGCCATCTAGACCAGTTTTGAAGCTTTCTAAGCTGATTAGAGAAGTTAGACAATTGGGGAGTGTACCATTCACTAGCTCTACAGATGTTACCGAAGCGAGTAGGTGGTTGAAGAAACTAGAAAGGAATTTTAAGGATATGGAATTGGAAGATAAGCTTAAACTGAAAGTAGCTACTTGATTATTGGAAGATAATACAACTGCTTAGTGGTCTAACATGCAAGCTAGGACGACGTCCTCATTGTCATGGGATGATTTCGTTCGAGAATTTAAGGATCAATATTATACCCTGTTCTACTGGAATCAGATTAAATCGGTTACTACTCTTCGTAGTGGTAAGATTGTTAACAAGCCTATTTTTGATACATACAAGAAAGAGGAATCAATCTCTACGAGTAAGGAAGGGGCTAACAAACTTACACCTATTGAAGATAAAACCGAACCAACACCTGTGCCACCATTTCCTCATGCATTAATTTCTCCAAAG
>JAVXUL010006292.1:0-12630 GCA_035590515.1 Trichilia minutiflora | reverse complement strand
ATTAAATTAATTGTAGGGGTTGTTGTTGTTGTTTTTGTTGTTATTGTTTGTTTATATAAGAAATGAGGAGGGGAGGGGGGGTTGGTTTGAAGAATGAAGAAAAGGTGTGTGTGTGTGTGAGGGGGGGTTATGGTCCAAGATTTTGGTCACAAATATCTGGAATCGATCCGGACCGTTTCTATGGATTCGAAATCGATCCGAACTGCATGAACAATAGGTTGGGTCAATTCAAGCTTGGTTTTTGATAGGTCAGGTCAGGTCAATTCGCGGGCTGACCTGGTTCGTTAGACACCTTTATCAGGGAGGAGAAACCGAAGCATCTTCGAAAAGATGACCTAGGCTCGATGAAAGATAAGGGTAAAAGAACCTTGGAAGACAACTGGGAGGAGAGAAAGAAAAAGAAGAAAGTCGACTCCCCTTCTCTCCCCTCCCAACAACAATTAGAGAATGTCCCGGTACTTGTGGAAGGCGCCTCAATCACCCAAGTTTCGGGACAGAATGAAGAAGGGATGGTTACGACTCAGGCAACCACAAAAGCCAGCTAAAGCTAGGGGCCTGAGGTTGGTGAAGGCTTGCAGCGGGGGCAAGAGGACCTGACCACTGAGACGTCGAGGGAATTTGATGCCTTGATGATGGAAGATCTCTCCCAAGAAAAGAGAGAAACTTTTGGTCATCTTCTCTCTTTGATTAATCGTGGACGAGAGGCAATTTCCCTTAAGGACTTCAAGGAGATGGGGGACTTATCCCCTGAACAAGCGCTTGACTTCATGAGCCTTCATGCTTACTAGGTAAAAAGTTAAGTGTTTCTCAGTAATTTTTTTTATAACTGACTGACTAGTCTTTTGCTGATGTAGAGTGCCTTCGTCCTGGGTCTGTTCATTGATGATTTAAAAGATGTTATTACTGTTCGACAAAGGGCCACAGAGATTATGAAGAAGTTGGAGAAAACGGCTCAGGAAGCCATCTCTCTGGCCCGGGAAAGCGCCTCCAAGAAAATGGATAAACTTATGTCCAGGGTCTCTAGTCTGGAGGGAAAAAAATCCCAACTTCTTTCAGAAAAATTCGACTAGGTAAAGAGGGAGGAGGCCTACAAGGTTGGATTATTGAAAGTTGAAGGTCAAGTCTAGGTGCTGGAGAGGGAAAAGGCAAGTTGCGAGAAGGTTAAATAATATTTCGAAGGTCAATGCAAAAAACTGATTGATTCCAACCAGATCTTGAAAGATGAAAGAGATCGGTCGAAGGAGCAGAACTCTTGGATTGTTATAAGCTATGAGGAAATCGAAAGGAGGCTCGAGGGTATCCGGGGGGAGTACAAAGCCTTAGGAGAAATGAATGAAACACTGCAATATTGTGTTGATGAGTAATGCAAAGAATTATAGGCGGTACCCTCCCATTTGGAAACCCAGTATAACCAGAGAGTTAATGAAGGCATTGACCTGACTAGCTGCCTTTTCCTTCAAGAGTATCCACAATTGGACCTGTGCTAACTCTTCGACCAATTGGACCGTCATTTCCTGGGTACATCGAAGATATCTACTACAGAAGAGCTTTCTGAGACGCCGACCTAGGAGACGGTGGAGGCTAATGATGAAGGGGACTTGGCTGATGAAGAAAAAGAAGCCCCCACTCTACAGGAAAAAGGTGATGAAGATCCCCCTCTTCAAGAGAAAGCAGATGAAGCCCCCAGTCCTTAGGAAGAAGCAAATAAAGACCTCTCTTCCCTCGTAGAAGGTCAAATAGGTGGAGATATCTCTCTCGCACCCCTGATCGAAGACTAGGTGGTGAAAATATCTGAGTAAAGCAGAGGGGACTCTCTAGTATATACATACTTTTAGGACTTAGAATATTTTTTGTAACACTTTTGTAAATTTTTCTGTACAATTTTCCTTCAATCAATGAAAGTACTTTTTGCATTTCTATACTTTTGCAAATTTTTTCTTTTTCTTGGTTGCTATCAAAACTTTAATAATGAATTGACTTAATGGATTCACTAACCTTATAAAAATGGTTGTGAACCCTTTGGGGTCAGGCGTCCTTTTAAAAGAGGGGAGCTTTGACAGGGGTCTTCGAATATCTTCAAGTCTTCAATATCTTCTGTCGGATTTGATCAAAGTTTATCACACCTCACTCGAACAGATCTTAGTCCTCTAAGGATACCTGATGCAGCCCAGAACTTACGGCACCTGGGACGAATCATCTCTTTAAAATTTTGCTAAGTGTTAAGGGATTTTAAGACATACAATCAACCTTAACCTTAGAAGGACCTCATCCGACTAGGGTTTACCACGCCTTACCATGAATCCAGGTCTTAGACGCAAAGGATGCCTGATCTGAATCAAGGACTTATGGCACTTGGGAAGGGATAGGATTTAACAGACCTAATCCGGTTAGGGTTTACCACGCCTTTCCACTGACCATATCTTAAACATATTAGATACCTGATCAGAGTTAAGGGCTTACGGTACCTGGAGAGGGATAGGATTTTTAAAATTCTTACTAAGTGTTAAGGGATTTTAGGGCATTTAGCCAACCTTAACCTTAGATTTACTTTACCCAGCCAGGGTTTACCATGCCTTACCACGACTCCAGGTCTTAGACGTAAAGGATGCCTGGTTCGAGTCAAGGACTTACGGTACCTGAGAAGGGATAGGATTTATAAGACCTAATCCGATCAAGGTTTACCACGCCTTATCACTGATCAGGTCTTAAATATATTAGATGCCTGATCAGGGTCAAGGACTTACAGCACCTGAGATAGTTAGGATTTTTCTGATGTACTTAGCCCACTTAGGGTTTACCACGCCCTAAACACGAACTAGATCTTAAATGCTCAGGATGCCTGATTGGGGAATGAGGGATTATGACACTTGAGACGATCAGGGTTTTCTGATATACCTAGTCCATTTGGGGTTTATCACTCTCCAAATACGAACCAGGTCTTAACGCACAGGATGCCTGATTGGAGAATGAGAGCTTACGGCACCTGAGACGGTTAGGATTTTTCTTTGTTCAATTAGTGTTTTAAGGGATTTTACAACCATAACCAACCTTATCACTTTAAAGGAGAGTAGTAGTAAAAAAGAATGAAGATCTGAAAATACTCATAAGTAACTTGTTTTATTTATGTGAGAAAAAGTATATAGCTATTTTACAAGAATGTCAAACCTGAGAAGAGACTCTCTCAGGGATTGTACTTTGATAAAGGAGCCTTTCGAGGGGACGTGAATTCCTGAGCAGCTGTTCATCATATTCTCCTGGGAGAATTTTCTTTGAAAAAGAAAAAAAGGGACTCGGGTCCTTCTTATTCTTATGACTCAGGAAAATTATCCTTCTTATTGCCTGTTACTTTCTTTCACATTCTTGTGATTGTTCCTGGAATTTCGGTAACGATTTTTTTCAACCTCTATTGATCATCCTGTCGATGCCTTCTCCTATATGGGGGTATCCAGGAATCCCTAACGATGCTCGGGTTATGACTAGTTGTTACCATTTCTTTAAACTCTTTTTCGAAATGGCCACCAATTGAGTGAAACTGTGGACGCTAGTGAGGGATAGTCCTTTATACCAGCACCTGATTGGCCCTTACAGAGTCAAGTAGAAAAGTTAGCAATGAGTTTACATGTGAAGATGAGTTGATCTTCTCAAAGTAGATGGTTAACTGAGGCATCTTAAACTTTTCGGGAAGTCATGATGACAGAATCCTCTTTGACAGGGGAGAAGTGGAGGAAAAAACAGGGACTCACTCACTTTCTGATTCCTTCCCCTGAGTAGGGATGCTCGTCGATCCTATCTCTAATAACACCCTTCTCACACAGTCTTCTATCTCTTTTTTGTTAGTAGTTATCGTTACTTTTTTTCTTGGGCACGCTTTTTATTGAGGTAGAACCTCATATCGATGGAAGCTAAATTACACTCCTCCACCCATTCGTTCATCCCCCGGTGATGCCTTTCTTTGTAATTTTTTCTCTGCTTCTATCTTTCGTAAATTCTGAGGGAGAAATCAACATCCTGAGATGCTTCGTGTTCATCCATTGACACTTCTATTACTCTGGCCTTTCCTTTCTATAGGACTGTTAACCTGGACATAGATGTATTACCGCATGTTTGCCCAAAGTTGTGAATCGTCTCCTTATGACCACCTCAGGAAGCTCAAATTTTCTGCCTTTCGAGAGGAAATGACGTTTCTCCTTTTCCTCCTAGGGTGACTGGTTCTCTGGATAACTGACGTCTGATTTTCAGTAATTTCTCCAATACATCAGCCATATTGGCCAGAAACTCGTCTGTGTGTTCATCCCCAAGCAGGGGTCCTTCATGCATGGGTGGGGTCGCCTCCTTCTTTGGGTCGTACTTTCATGAGAACCTCCCTTGTCTTGTCTTTCTTCGGACATTTCAAAATTTTTTCTTTAGAAAAACTTCAGAAATTATTTTTCAGGGAAACTTCAGAGAATATTTCTTCCTCCTTCTTTCCTCCACACAAGGTGCTTCAATGGCTTTTTGTTCGATTCCCACAAATAACGCCAGCTATTGTTGCAAGAATTTTCCGTGGACCCTCCTCATGGTCAACGTAGAATGACCCAGTTGGTGAGGTGTGAGGACAAGGTGATTGTTTATTGGATAGCGATTTTTACACTGGAAAATGACTACAAGCGTAGCTGTTTTCGACAAAGCTTCACCTCCTAAGCCTGCAAAAAAAATAAATACCTCGGAGTGATGCCGGAAGGAGTTCCCAACGAAAAAACTCCGATGCCTAAGTCAGAAAAGGAATATGTTTCCGATGAAAACAACAATAAGAAAACAAAAAATGGCCTACAAAGAAAAAAAGTGTGCAGAAAATACCCAACGGAGATAATAAAGGAAAATTGATGGTAATGAGGCTGTCGGATCTCTCTCAGTCTACAAGTGTGGCTCAAGTGTTTTATTTAGGACTCAAAATCTAACTCACGAGTAATCAAAATTCCAATCCTTTTGTCGTTGAAGAAGTTTGATTTATATAGTGCCCTTCCTCTAAATAGTGATATAACTTGACATTGGAGAATGGGAAAGATGTGATATCTGACATGGGATAGTGTGCAGTCGATTTTTTTTAATGATGCTATCACATCTACAGACTTTGTAGGCCTGTCACCATCCTATCACTTGAAAATGGTCAAAGGATGGGATTGATGCTTTTAATGGGCCAGTTGTCATCAATCATTCCCATTTTTGAGTGGGAAGGACAAATGTTCATTGATATTTTGATCAGGGGCTTCTTGTGAACCAGCTGTAGAAGGAATCCTGTCCTGAGATGAGTCCCTTGAGAAGCTATCAGATTACTGGGATGACAATTTGTATCAACTTCTGTTGTTGGATGCCGGAGACGTACTGTTGATGACCGCAAAATTTCTAAGAAGGAGTCGTTTTCCTTGCTACCTGAAGCGGTGATAATCTTGAGCCACCAGTGGTTCCCCTGAGACACAGGTGACTTGAGAAAAAACTTGTCTGAGACCATGGGATCCCTGAACAGGGAGATACCTGAGGCGGAATTTGTATGAGACATTGGATTCCCCGAGAAGGGGGACTCCTGGGACAGAATTTGCTTGAGACGAGAACTGTGTGGGATTATCGCCTGGCCTCCTGTCACACATTTTGCTAACGGGTATCCAGTTCTTACCTGGGACGGTGGAATCCCTGCATCGATGGATAACTAAAAAGGCAAAATCACTAAGCCAGGGTGCCTGGGACGGAGTATACCTGAGAAGAGAGTACCCTGGGATTACACTTGACCTCCTGTCACGTGTCTTGTTGATTGGATACCCACGTGTTACCTCCGTATTTTTTCCCAAACATAAATTATACACAAAATTACCTAAATAAAAAAAATGTAATACTAGATATTTCAATTTATATATCAAGATTTGAATTTTATGTAACGTGAAAGTCGATGTGTAGTTGTTATCTCACCTCACTTATATTAAATATTCCAAGTGATTGGATTTCAAGTTAATTAAAATTAATATGTGATATGACCAAACAATGACTACTGTTTAAAATTAATTAAAATTAGCATGTAATGTGATGTAGCCATATAATTTAAATCTTGCAACACAAGTTGAGATATTTTGTAGTACTAAGCAAAATTATGTAACAAAATTAAGGGAAAATGATATGTAGTTCATTTGATAAGTAAGAGATGTAGTTCAATTATATAAAATATAATTGAGTGCAAGGAATGTTCTAGTATCCTTTTGCGCCCACCAGGATTATATTATTGTTCAAACTATTATTTTACACACCAGTAATTATGTGTACAACATTTCATCAATCTAAGAATTTCCTGATATGGCATCTTACTCTTTACACTGGCACTAAGAATCCTACTTGGGTAAGAAGAATCTTTATAAGTGTTAAACTTTATTTTATAGGGATTATGAATGCTTTCACCACCTTCCCCACTAAAACTTTTTTAATATATACTTAATTAATTGTCTCTTGTTAATTGAGAGGAGCAAAGAAAACTATTAAATTTCAAACTTCATTATGTGATAAATAAAGTTCATTAATCAAAATTTAAGATAAAGGGTGTTATTCCATTCAAGCACCATCATCACATTAAAGTTTGTATCATAATAACCTTTTTCAATTGATATCTATATTTAAATACTTGTTATCAACTTTAATTATTAGTTGGAAACTAAATGTCATATTGACTCTAGCTATCACCAGCTATATTTTCAATACCTTTAATTTAATATTGTATCTCCATGTGTATATGTATGTACATAATACAAGTACATATACATTAATAATTTAACTTAATAAAAATTGAGTATCTAGAACTAGTAGTGTTAAAACCGGAGCATGATTGGGCAAGATTCATGAACCCGTGTATATATATCTAAAATTAACCAATTGAACCATGTATACTACCTATCTTATCTATGATATATCCTGTAAAAGACAAAAGGAAAGGAAAAGGCGTACAAACAAAGAGCTCAATGAAAAACCCTAGGCAGCGGGGTCCTCCCTACCCACAACGAAACAAGAAGTCAAGAACCATAAACATTACATAATGCACACCCGCTCTCTCGCTCTTTCTTTGGTCTCTGAAAAGTGGTATATTATACTTCCTCTACACCATTTTGATACGTATAGAATTTGGTGAGAGAGAGATAGAGAAAGAATAAAAGAGAGTGAGAATGTGAAGGGGTGAAAAGACAAGTCAAATGTCAAATCGGGGTTCTTGAAATCATAAGATAGTCAGTGGATGATGTATTGTCAATCAATGGGATTTTGTTGTGTATAAGAAAAAATATAGCTTAGAGAAGATGGGATAGTGCCGGGGAAAAGAATAGCTTCTACTTTTACTCGCGAAAATCAATCAATCTTATTGTATGTATCATGATTCATGGATTGATGGTTTATGTTTAAAAAAGGGTAGTATCCCTTAACCTGGCTGGCTGGCTGGCTGGCTGGCTGGCTGGTGGGGGGCGGCCTTTCATTTCATCACCGCTTTATTTTCTCCCGTCTATTATAGTGTACGAGTTCTGTTGCCGCTAACACAGTACTACTGCAGCCCAACTTTTAAATGCACGTGTCAAGTCTTGTCACCCTTGCAGACAGTGTCTCCTATGTCTGAATCAGAAAAATTAATTGAAGTTTAAATGGTTGTTATGGTTGTTCTGTTGGGTACCGATATTATGGGATTAAGAATAGGAAAGGAAAATTAAAGTGTATTCACTGTACCGTATATATAATGTTTTCGTTTTATCTAATTTTTTTGTTACACTTTTTATTTTTTATAAAAATTAAAATTTTAAAAAATACACGATACAGTATATACGACGTTGTAACCCTGTATGAACCTCTTTCACCCAACCGGCACGTTTCTCAAGTTAAGTTCTTTATTTGTACCTGCTACGCTCCCCATCCACTCTTTAATTCCCCCTCTCTTTTCTCCATATTTGCATTTAAGTTACATTACATCTTTTTAATCTAATTTCTTTAACCCGTTCTCACTACCATCCTAAATACTCTTAATCAATTTTCAATTAGTTATAATGTAAAAATTCTATTTACAAGTCATGATATTTTTTTATTGTTAGTTTCATTTATTTATTGTCTATATCTAAAACTTTCTTGAAGAAAAATTTCAAACACTACAGATTTTATCTTTCTTGATGATTGATAGGTACGACGAAATTCATCTCAGATCTATAAAATTATTGTAATAACTGTTTTTTAATTATTTGAGAAACATAAAAAGAAATTTAGGAGTAATATTGACTTCTCGAATTGAAAATTCTAATACTTAAGTTAGACTTGGGATCTAAGAAAAGAAGAAAATGAAATTTTATTAGAAAAGAAGAAATTTTATAAATATCAATACGAGATATATATGTTAATCAGTACGCATTTCGTGGCTGACTTTTTCCAATAATTTAGTACGCCCTAATTTCAAATTCCTAACACTGTAAAGGACATTAACTTTAGGCATATCATTTCAAAATATGTCATTTCTTAAAAGTATGTGACATTTTAATGTGCCACTTTTGAGTTGTAATAGTGTCATTTGTCGTATTTTAATTAGTCGACATAAATGAAGGTATGTCTTTTCATGGAGCCTTATCATTGCATACTAACGTGGTAAAATCTGTGCCGTTGAGTTTCAATGGTTGGGGATCATTCGCGTTGTTTCACAACCCTTGAGACTTTTATAAATATTCTATTTTCTTCCTATTTTCTCACATTTGCTTACATTGATTATTGAACTCTACTTGATTAAATACCAACATCGTTCAAACTGTCTAAATCCTCGAAGTTTCTCAACTCTCTAGCTTTTATCATAACAAGTAAGTAATTTCTAACCTTCTTTTTAGTATTTATCCTTCTAGAGCTTGCTTGTTTTGTTTTTAATTTTCATAAAATTAAAAAATCCATAAAAAAATAATAAATTGACTTATATTTATAGTTTTCACCTTAATTACACAAATGCCCTTGACTTTAAAGTCAAAGATAATTGTATTCAAAGCTTGTGCAGCAAGCTTCCTAATAGTAAAAGGTGAAATGATAAGTTTCTTCTTATTAAATATTTTAATATCAAACTTATTCTAGAGATAGTTAAACCAATGTTGGCTAATTTTAATTAATTCTATTTATTCTCTAATATTAATGGAATATTATAACTTACTTGAAGTTATAACCGACTCAATTTATCAAGAACTGTTAAACTATGTAACGCGTAAATAATTTATAATTTTTAGTTGATTATTGTCACCAAGAGTGCTAAAATCCTTAATAGATAACAATTGATATTCTCTCTCACATTTAAGAATAAAAAAAAGATTTTTAATTGTGATTTCTCGGATTCACTATAATGTTAGCCGTGAATTAAAATTGATCTCATCAATTCTGTTCTAAACTTTTCGAATGCCTAATAAGCATTGTTAACATCTAGTAATGTGTCATAGTTCTTAAACCATAATAAAGAAAATCTTCATCAATCTTTTAAATCTAATTATATATTTTGTATAAGTAATATCCTTTTATCGTCTAATTTCGATTAAGTCAAGATTAACAAATAGTAAAAAACCCAAACTTAATGTCCATATAAACTATCAATCATTATGAACTGAACTTATCATTACAAACTTTTTTGTATGATATTTGTCATTACTTGACTGGGATTTAGTGCTTTAGCAGTTTACTGATGTCTGTCTGGGAACTCAAATTCAAATCAAGTCAACAGTAACCCAAATTTGATATATATTGAATCTATGAATCCCATCCTGACAGTCATTTACATCCTAATATAAATATCCATAATCAAATCAGCTTTTAATATAGGATGTGATTAGTTTTATATTTATACTTTTTTTGAAAAATTAAAATTGTATTGGAAAGAAAAATCGTACAAGAAAAGGTGGGGCAAACCCCCTATACAACCCCCCAAAACCTCAAAATATGTCATAAACGCCTAAAAAAAGATATATAGAAGAAAGATACAAAGTCACACCAAAGAGTTATATGTAATAACCATAAATGTGAAGAAGAGTCAGCTGAGGCGAGACATCGTATTTATGGACAAACTCTGAGATTTGATCACGGATTATGTTAAGAATATCTGTTGTAACACTTGGTTTAAGTCTGTCAATAATATTGTCCACTTTGGCCCAACGTTTAAGGCCTCATGGTTTTGTTCTTAGTAATGGATTATTTCGAGGACTTTCTAAGAGGTCACCCATCTTGGTACCGTTCTCACTTAAGCACGTTTAACTGTGTAGTTATTGGAAATAAATCATCACCCATCCTAAAAGGCCTAATAACTTTCTCTCCTATTTCGATGTGAGATTCGATTCATTCTTGTCGCTTGCCATCCTAGAAGTTTGCTAGAAGTCGCTCCTTGCTCAGGCTCCCTCGACCTTGGCGTCATTTCCCTCCTTCATCGGACTGGGATGTTACAGGCCCACCAGCTTGTATCTAGTTCATCCCCAAACCACCACCATCGTACTGGAGGAGAGTTGGCTCTAATCCTAATTATAACACCTGATCCAAGTCTGTTAATAATATTATCTATTTTGATCCAACCCTTGGAGTCTCACGGTTTTGTTCTTGGTAATGGGTTATTTCGAGGACTTCTCAAGAGGTCACCCATCTTAGTACTGCTCTCGTCCAAGCATATTTAACTGCGTAATTCTTGGGAATAAACCACCACCCATCCTAAAAGACCTTGTTTTTAACTTGGTTCCAACTCTACATATATAACCTAATAACTTTCTCTCCCATTTCGATGTAGGATTTGGTTCATTCTTGCCCCCTGCCATCCTAGAAGCCTACCAGAAGTCGCTATTTATTCAGGATCCCTTGGCCCCAACGTCACTTCCCGCCCTCATCAGACTGGGATGTTACATCTGTGATGATAGTCTAGGGTGATCGATGAATATGTTGGAAAGCTCGATTATTTCTTTCGTATAAGATGAAGTAGACTGATGCAGAAAGAACCAATTAAGCCAAAGTATGTCTGAAGTCACCCTTTCGATGAAGATGTGAAGAAGCCTATCGAGCCATATCAAACCATGAGTTGAAAGGCCAATTCACCTCAATCCAAGAAGAGAAATTCCTCTAAACTGAAGAAGAGAAACTATAATTAAAGAATAGATACTCATGATTATCTATCTTTAATCCATAGAAGACACACCAAAAAGTAATAGTAATACCACGAGACACTAGACGGTTTAAGGTAGATAAGCGACCCCTAGCTACCAATTACAAAATAAAAGAATGTTGAGGAATATGCCCTAAAAGCCAAAGAAGATGATGGATGGGGTTTGAAGGTTATCTATCTCCAAGAGTCTCACAGGCTGACTGGATAGATAACCTCCCCGAAGAATGTGTTAGAGATATGCCCTAGAACCAATCGTGTCATATTATTCAGGGCTATCACCATAATGTATATATACTATGAATATTAATTATAAATTTGTCTATAATTAATAAATGATATTTATTATATCATTTTACATTTCATCAGTTACGATCTTAATTGATAATTTGATTATGAATGCAAAATGAGATCCCGACATATATTATGAGTCAAGACTTTATCTACAATGTGTTATGGATATGAGAACAGAGTCTATGATTCGAATATATCCAAATAATTTTTCGATTGAGGTAATGTCATTAGGGTCGATGATATTGTATGACTGACATGTTTTGTTGCTGTCAATTATTGGTATTCGATGCTAATAGTTGAGTGACAAGTCTCATGTCACAAGAGTATAAATATGGGTAATGCGTTTGTGAATGTATTACTGAACGTGACCAATCGCGATGAGTCACATGGGTGGATGTCCACTGTCAATGATAAGTCATATAGTCGTACTAGTGTACCACTAGTCCTTTAATCTGAGATATCACGGCTGCTCTCTACACTAAGACACATCGTTCACTTGTGTATATTATATTAGGCTAGCCACGCTTGATGAAAGAAGCTTAATAGCAATGTGTTCTTTTTGTATGAGGATAGGTGATTATCAAGATTTAATCTGTTGGCTTAGACATCTGCTTGAGGTCCTAGGCAAGGATGTCATACACAGAGTTTAAATCTTTGGTCAAAGTACACTTATTCGAAAATATATTTTTGGATAAGTGGATCCCGTATACGATTTGAGTTCCTGATTCTATGATTGATTTAGGGGTTTGACTATACCATGACCCGTACTCAATCGGAAGTGAACAACAGAGGGACTTCACTACATACATGTACGACTTTGAGGGATGATTTGGAATTTTTATTCATCATGTCTGGAGGTCATGATATCTTGCTAAATGTCACTTATGATAATTGATAATTTTGATTACAAAGAGTTGTATCGAAGTGTTACAAAATGTTCGTATACATATTCATGTCCAGCTCATGGTGAACCCAAGGGGGTCACACACAAGCCAATCAATGTCTACAGTGGTTATAAATATTTCGTATAACAAAATTAAAGTATTATTTGATAATTGATCAGATAATATAAATTCTTTAAAGTAAAGAATAAATTTCTACGCACTAATACCCATACTTTCAATAAATGTTTCAATGATTTTAATATATCATAAATATGATTTATTGATATATGAAAACTTAGAAAATATATTTACATA
>JAVXUL010006252.1:0-12632 GCA_035590515.1 Trichilia minutiflora | reverse complement strand
ATCATATGATATCATTAGGTGGCAACTAGTATGCTTACTATGTGATCTGGTTGCCCAATCCACATCACGTACGTAAGAAACAATTTGATAATTTCATTTAACAATTAAACGAAAATATCTGGACTATTCACATACATTCTTTATATATGAGTATACCAATATAAAGAAAACAACTAATACATGTGAATAAAGAACAATTGTTTCAGTGATAATTTAATATTTTATACAAGATCACTAGCTCTAAAATCGACAACATGAATGGTTTCTAGGGTATACACTAACAGTTAGGACAGAGGATGCTCTAGTTGACCTTCCATCCGGTTCAAGACTAGAGTAACAACAGCAGTAGGATGTGCGTAGTCCTCCTCCTCGTGAGCCTACACCTCCTTCTGTTCCTCCTTCAACAGAGCAGACTGAGACTCAAGATATAGCAAGTGTTACACCACCAATTACCAAGACAGCTCCTCCAGTACCTCCTCCTATACAGCCGAGTGGTTCAGTCTCTTTGGCTCTTCCTGCTCCGACATTAGAATACAAGATTGAGCAAATTGTTGACGGTTTTTTTACCCTTGAGTCAACTGTAATGACTGCTATGTAGAAGCTAGATACTTGTATGAACGAGGCATTTCAACTGATGCATGTGCTTGGGAAGATAGCTGAGAAACAACCAGAGGATTCACCACTTCAATACACTGATTTACAAGTGAAAATGGATAAAGTCCAGGAGAGACTTCTTCATGAGATTGGTCAATTGAGACCTTCCATAAGGCATTTTTCGGATCCTTTTCGAGCTATCGACCTCCTCCTTTCGATCGTCAGTCATCACCTCATTCTCATTTTTGATCTTTTCATCTAGAGCCACCTCTTGTTCGTCTTACTCTTACGAGAACTCGTCCTCCATTCGAGACAGGATCATTATCTTCTCCAACACCAGTTGATTCTGACGACGATAGAGATCCTAAGCTCGCTGATATCAAACGCCGTTTTGGAGATGCTCCCATACATTGATTTGTTCTGTCGGATGATTATTTTTATTATAGTTATTATTTTTGGATGATTACTTATTTTCAGATGATGATTTATTTTGTTGCTTATCTTTTTGGATGATTATTCTTGATTGTTTATTGTTGCACTTAATCCTTGATATATGGCATATTTGATTCATGATAGTTGATTCATGTTGGTTGTTCATTATTTTGTGTCTATTGATTTATCGATTATTTATTTAACCCTTCTTTGCATGTTGACAAAAAGGGGGAGAGAATCATAATATGCTGACTTGTTTCATGCCTTTTATAATCATCAAAAAAAGGGAGATTGATGGCCCCAAAATACATTGATGCCATATGTTTAATTAGCAAACATTTATTTTTGATGTGCCAAAATATAGATCAAGAATTTATGCATGTGATTTATTGATAACAAATTTAAAGTATGCATGTAAATGATGTTTATAAATTTTAAAAGAATAAATATAATTCACTTGATTTTTTGGAAAGGTAAAATATGTTTTTCAAGTGAGAAATAAAGTCAAAAGTGTCAAGAAAAATTTTCCAGGATCAAACGTATCGATATCTCACTTAAACGTATCGATACCTTAGACAAACGTATCGATACCATTAGAAGAATTTTCAAATGTACCGATACCCTGAAGCCTGTATCAACATGTTCATGACAGACATTATCATTTTTACGTGAAAACGTATCGATACCATAGTCAACGTATCGATACCCTAAAGGCCTGTAACTCAAACATATCGATATCCTGAAAATATATATCGATATTTTCATGAAAATCAGGATTGTAACGGTTAGTTCAAAAGCATTTATTACCGCCGTTAATGAGCAGAATGGAGCAGTTGGAAGAAATTTATTGCAGATATAAATTTAACAAAATTTGAAGATGAAAGAAGTTGTTGAAGTGCATTAACGCAAATATCATCAAAGCAAGAATTCTTCTGCAATTACTTTTATTCTCTAAAAATTCTAGTGAGAGAAAGTATGCACATTGAAACATATACTCTTTTAGAGAGTCTTAAATCTTTTCTTTTTGATAAATTTCGGACATAAATTTGGGTTTCTCTTCATTCGTAGAAAAAAACTATTTGTACTAGCTTTCACTTCACCCGATTCAAAAGAAAGTTGTAACTGTGGTTATCCTTCACCCATTCAAAGAAGTTATATTTTAGGTTTCTCTTGACCCGTAAAAATAAAGTCATAGTGATCCTCAGTGTGAGTGGATTCAATCGATAAGAGTGAACATAAACTTTTAGTCAAACTACTATAAAATCGTGTCTTGCATCTTTGATTTATTCTCTCTCTGCATTCATAACATAATCGCCTAACATTTTGTTTTTAAAATTATAAATTTTCAATTCACCCCCTCTTGGATTTTGCTATCTGGGACTTTAATTAATAATTTTTTATGAATATAAAATAAAAATATTTTAAATTTAATTTTTTAAAATTAGATTATAAATTATTTTGGTATAAAGTATTATAAAATAAAAAAATTAAATTTATAATTTTATATTTATATTTGTTAAATTTTAAAAAAAATATTTATGAATATAAATTTTTTATAGTATGAAGTATTATAGTCATTTAATAATTTAAATAAAATATTTAAATTATTTTTATTTAATTTTTAAAAATTAAAATAAAATAATTTTTTATAAATTTAAATTATTAAATACAAATAAATTCATAAATTTTATAAATAAAAAATTATAATTAATTTTTAAAAAATAATTTATAAAATTTCAATATAAAGTATCGTAAATTAAAGTATTAAATTTAAAATAAATTTTTTATAAAACTTAATTATTTTAATTTAAAATTTTATATAATAAAAATTAATGATTTATACAGTAAATATCAAGAATTTAATGAAAGATATTTTTATCACTTACTTAAGTCATATGGGATATTTGTTATAATATTCTAACAAGAAAGCAAATGGTATTTCATGAAACTATAAAGAATTTTTGTTATTCTCCCATATTTTCTAAGTCTTAAGTTTTCTATTACTTATAAAATATAAAATTTTTTTTTAAGAATTATGGTGTAAAAGTTAAAAAGTGTAACTGAAAACTTAAAAATCAACTAAAATTATGGTGTTACATTAGTACGGTAAATACATCATGTATTGTAATTAATGGTCAAAATTGCAGCTTTTATGATAGGCTACCCACGTGCACCTCTCCTAATCGTCAAAGTGTGGAAGCCCCACCACCACGACGGCCGTCCCATCTCTCTGACTGACTGTTTTCCGATGGGAAATGGGACCATCGGTAGCTTGGGTGTTTTTGGTCCTACATACCAAAACCAATTACCAAGCAATAGCACTAATCGCTGTGCCTGTGTGATTGTTAGGGACAATATTGAATAATGTATTAGTAAAAATTATTATATTTATTTATACGGAAGGTATTTAAATTGGTCTTAAATTTATTTAAATATATATTTATATTATCTATATTTATTTTAAATTTGATTAATAATATCCATATATTATCTAATATAGGTAGAAATATTTGTTTAACTATTTTTTAAAAAAATACAAATACAAAAATAAAAAATTTTAATAAAAATTTAAATAAGATTCATATAAATTATATATATATTATAATTAAATTAAAATATTTTAATTTTTTATAGGTACGAGTATCAACATATTAAACCCTATTTTATATACATATTTGGATGACAGATACTCAGAATTATAAATTCAAACCCTATCTAAACTGTTATAAATTTAATTTTAATATCTAAACATGCCCTCAAACCTTTTTTTCATTATCCTAATTCATTTTATTAGAGTTTAATAAGATTGGATATCCGAAAAAACTTAACCCACGACTATTCCTAATAATTGTATGAGCATGCATGTATGAATGCTATTCCTACCTCTCCTTTTTTAAGGTGATTCGAAGGACAAATAACCCTCTTTGCCTTCATAATACTATGTAATAGAAAATTAGTTTAGGAAGGATAAATTATTGATATGATTATAAAAATATTTGTTTTGATAATAATTAAATACTTATTATTTTTTAGTAATAATAAAAAAAATTAAAATAATATTTTCAAAATCCATAAAAGAATTTAAATAAAACAAACTTCACCAAGTCGTGTAATTTTAAATAATAGAAGAAATCAATCAAAATGTAGGTGAGTTTTTGAGTTCTTGTTTTGTAAATAAAGTGTTAAATACGGTGTTAGTAATTAAGCACAAAATTTTAAATTTATATATTTTAAATTTATTTTTGTCTTATTTTTAAAAATATAATAATTAAATTTTTATAAAAATAGACACAAACTTTTGTAAAGATTAAAAATATAAAATTTTTTAAAATTGAAAAAAAGAGACCAAAATACCTTATTTTTTAAATTGTAAACATAACCATAAGGATCAAAATGAAAATATTTTTCAAAATAAAAAATTTTAAATTAAGACTATTATTTATGGTCATTATATTTTTTTAACCGCACTAATACATAACTTATTCTTCGAATCACTTTAAATCGAAATATTCCATATTTATTAATGTTTGACCCTTGTTGACTTATTTTTTATAATTTATTTTATTTCGAAGGAAAGAAACGTAAAAAAGAAGACGAGAGAAGAAGAAAATTGTTTAAAATTTCTCATTGTGCATGCCATCGCCCGCTAGCTATTCGTGAGATATATTTTTACCTTACTTTAGCATACCCTGCTCAAATTTATCATATTTTTAATAAGTGAGTTATTAATATATAGCTTAAAAATTATTTGTATTATTTGTTTCATAATGTAAGATCTTTATTATATTTTAATTATAAATAGTAAAAAAGTATTTTCTATTTATATACATAAATTTATTTATTTATTATATTATGTAATAAAATAAAATATATATGTGAATTATATAAATAATTGATTTAATGTTAAATAAAAGAACTTTCCTATCACTTAATGTTGCTTCGTGATTCTATGGTCTGCCATTTGGAGATAACTGTAATTTCTGATGTCTCAGTACTTAAATATGTTTTAGCACTGTAACTTTTATTGGAAATGATACTTTTGTACGTGCACACAGGTGAAGGATGGATTTTGAGTTGGGATGAAAGGCCTCAAATAGCTCTTGATGTATCATTATCTTCATGAAGGGGTGAGTGTAACAGCATGATTGGACATTTCCTTCGAAAAATCAATAGGTCATTCAATCTTAGCCATCCGTGTGATAATTCTTTGAACAGGCAGTTCCTCCTGTAATACATCGCGATTTAAAGTCTGCTAACATATTGTTGGACCACACCCTGAGAACAAAGGAAAGCTATCACACAGAAGCACAAACGTTTGCTTCCTTTCCTTGGAGATTAACAGAAAGTTTTCTACAGAAACAAACTATACCGTTAAGTCTGTTTCGGTTTAACTGGGATAACAAAGGTTTGGTTTGTAGCGAGTTTTGTGTTTGTTACTGATCTTCGCAAATGACCCTGTTTGCATATATCCTCAAACAAGTTCACAATGAAGAATAACATCCACAGTGTTGGTGTTATCATCTTTGAACTCATTACGTCCATCCACCCACGCCAAAATTTGATGGAATATGTTAATCTTGTACGTATTTTCCCTCCTCAAATAACATAACTTTCCGACCTAAACCCTTTATAATAGTAGTACTGTAGTAGTAATTGTTCCTTTTCTTCTCAAGGCTGCTATGAGTTGTGACGGAGTGGATGAAATTCTTGATAAGCAACTCGTTGGAGTCTGCAGCATCGAAGAAGTACGGCAACTGGCTAGAATTGGTCACAAATGCTTGCACAAGTCATCCAAAAAATGATCTTCTACGAGGGAATAATATTGATTAGTAGGTATACTGAATATCTCTAATAGATTTTATAATATGATATTAGTGTGAATAACAACGAGAATTATATCATAAAGATATTAGTATAGATTAATAATTAGATAATTATATTTCGAACATACCAAAAATTAATAAACCACATGATAAATATGTAATCAATGATTTATCATAAGATTTTATTAATGAAGAATGTAATCCGATAACTGAGTTGCCATATTCCCGTTTGTGGGATTCATACGTGATAATAATCATAAGCCCTTAATATGTATTATAAATCACAGAATACATATCAAGAGCCTATCAAGTATTTATGATACCTATTTAACAAACTCAATCTCATTTCAAAATAATATAAAATCAAATTATACTCTCATATCATTTCTCAATATTGAATCTAACTACAAAGTCCATAATTCAAATCATGAAATTACGTAACAAATTTATGATTTCTTTCTATACCAAATTTTCTCAAATCTCAATCATTCTACATTCCAAAACCATTTCTAGATCAATATCTTTCTCTTTTAAATATATATATTATATCAAAAACAATTTGTCTCTCTAAGAAGACATTTAAAACATTATTTTATATAGAAATAAACACTCAGTTTATGAAAATAAGTAAGATATATAATTTCTTAAGTTTTTTTACAAATTCAGAAAAATAAATATAATACAAATGTTCTACACATCTCTAATGGACTTAAATTCGTAAAATAAGAGAGTCGAGTATAAGAATATACTAGATATTTCGAAAACTTTATGCAATCATTATCACGCGAATCTCTCAACTCGACCCTTGATTTCTTGAAACTGAAGTGTAAGAGGGTGAGTATACGTATATATACTTAGTGAGTAGATATAAATATATAAACAAATATAAAAAATATTTGAAGAAAACATTTCCATAAAAGAGTATGAAAACATGTTATTTATCTTAAACTATGGCATATTTATACAAATCATTAGGTTGGGTCTCTTTCCTCAGCGATTACTCTATTCAGGAGCAATCTTAAGTTGTCAACGATTTCCTTTCTCTATATCAAAACCAGAAATGACAGTATGTAAATTATATTTTTATATATCAGAAGACAAACAATATCCATATTTTTGTTTAATAAACACTGTCCATCATTGACGTTGGCCTCAAGTAATATAGGATACCTCATGTGTCCGTCTTCAATATTTTTATTTAGTGGGTCACTTCATCATAAATGAGATTATAATTTTTCTTATACCGATCCTACTGGTGTATCATTCACTTAGGATGATTACTGCTTTGATTCGTCCTTAGGCTACTAACTTTATAGCTATATATAACCCTACTGATCATTTAATTATATAATAAATCAGATCATTTGGTTCTTCAACCATCTCAACATAAAATCACATCATTATATTATTAATATCAAACCTTATGTGTCATATCATCATAAATAATCAAATATTTCAGTTACAAAATGATCATCATATCACAACTATCATATCACAACTGGCTTTCTGACCTCATATATATGTAAATCAATGTCAAATACAAGTTATAAATCATTTTACTCATTAGACATGAAATATATAAAACAAAATTATTTTATTAAAATCATTCAAAATATTTATAGTATATAAAACATTTGAAAATAAATGAAAACATATAAAATCCATTCACACATAAAGAGGGTATGCACTTTCTTACTAATCCTCACGTCACGGAGGTTCTTCACTTGGATAACCAAAGCCTATTTTACATGTATAATAAATAATCTTATTATTTTCTATACCTCAATCATAAATAATCATAAATAATGCAACACATGTACGAAATGGTTATATCAATTATACTAATCTTCTTATTTGACACCTAACCCATTGAGGCTTCATTAATTAGTTGGTCATTTATCTGATTTTCACCAAATGAAATCCTATAACCACATTATTACAACATGTAAAAATCTATATATTCTAACTTAATCTATCTATTAACCCATCAAATCCATGTATATACAGTAAATCTTGAGTATAATAATTCGTTAAACCCTTATATTTGTACTTGATATTTGCTAAGTCACTTATCCTAAGCTTGATTAAAGTCCTAGATGGATAGGATCTTCACCAATTGTGAGAATATTCACTCATTTTGTGCCCTCACTTTTCTTCCAAGCTTGGGTTTTGCTTGAATTAAGCAATATGGGTTAACAATAAGTCAAGGATGTTGTTTAGGTGTGATTTAAAGTCGAAATCTTGAAATTAATCGGAGGAGTTAGTAAGAAATAGGGGAGATTTGATCAAGCTTTTAGAGAGAGATGAGAAAGCTTGAGAACGAAGTAATAAGATAGAGATGAAAGAGAAAATGACCAATTCTTATCTTTGGTCTTTTTTTATAGTGCTTTGTTCATTTACCATCTTGCTTTTGAAATATTAAAGAAGTAAAAATTTTATAAATGGGCAAAATAAATATTTCATAAGTAAGATATTTTATTTTTCGTGTCAGATATAGGTCATTGTATATTTTTTTCTAGAATACATTGATACATTGTCTCCTTGTATTAATAATTTATCTTCAAGTGTTGATACTTAACCTTGATGCATCAATATGGGTATTTTGTAATTTATTCTCCTAGTTCTTTAGATTAGATGCCTTTTTTCTTTCTAACTTCAAAAGTATCGATATTTTTATTCGAATGTATCAACATTCTAACCTAAAACATCGATACTTCCTTGACAAAGTATCTATACTTTTACTTAAAGTATCGATACTTTTCTCAATGTGTCTATACATATCGATACTTCCATTTAGAGTATTGATACTTTTCTTAATATGTCTATACATATCAACCTTCCTTCTTATATTATTAGCACTTCCCTTAAAAGTGTCAGTACTTCTCTTACTCATATCGATATTTAGTTTCTATATTATCCTTTCTAAAATTTTTTATTTGAATTACTATGTTTAACATATTAGATTCTCATTCATATCGATCTATATTTTAAATCAAATCTTTAACCTTAATGTAGTGTCGACTAGTTACTAATAATACGTGTATACAAGTATGGTTATGTCATAAAATGACTATCTTATCCTTATTTCATGAAACGGGTGTTACATGAGAGTTAAAGTACTAGTAATTGATTTATTATAAGATTATACTAGTGTACAATATAATCCTTTGACCTGAGATATTATAGTTGGATCTTGAATGAATATGTATAGTTTATAGGGTATATAAGTACAAGGCTAGCTGTATTCTGTATAATAAAGTCAGTTAGTTATACATAGTTCTTATCGGGATTTAGATGATGGTTAGGATGGAATCCTTTATCTTATTGATTAGAATGGAATTCTCACTGACTTTATTGGGATTTGAGTTCTTAGACAGACTTCAATAAATATCTGAAACGAAAGTTTTTGATCAAAGCAGTTTAATGTCATATAAAATAATTTTGTAATGATGAGTTTAAAATATATCGATTGATGATTTGTAGATATATCGTGTTATGTCCCTGTCTGTAAGGGTCCATAAACGTTAATTGTCATAGACCTTTTATATATATTCTAACCTCAAAATAGACATTTAGTGCTTGTAAGGCTTTTCGAATACCTTTATTCAAATTGATATTATTTATTTCTCAAATATTTTTTATAAGCAGATGTATAACAAGATTATAAAATATACGAAATATGTGATTTCAAATGTTCTTTACTAATTCAGAAATATACATATAAGTCAACTAGTTTATACAACTCCAGTGGACATAATTTATAAAATTGTGAGTTGAGTGTAGAAATATACATGAGTCCTTAAAATCTCTATGCAATCATTACCATCCGAAATCCTCAACCCAACTCTAACATACTTGAAACCGAATTATAAAGGAATGAGTATACAATCTCATACTTAGTAAGTAAAGATATAAATCACTTAAATTTCATTTATAAGTTATTTCATAACAATGAAACTAAAATACCTTACAATTATTATACATCCAACCCGTATCCAGTCTTCTAACTCAAATTCATATCAACCTGGATTTGTCGAAACTATTAAACTGTAGTTTTAATTAATCACACCATTCTAACCTTGTGGGTCTTATCATTGCATATAACATCAATGTACAAGTATAAATGAAATCTTTATATATCATAATCATCATGAAATCAATGATTATCTGGAACACCATCATTATTTCATAATCATATAATAAATGACATAAAATCAAAATCATAAATCATATTATTTATGTATGTAAACACTAGGATTAGGTATTCAAGGTCTTATACTCATATCAATAGTAGTACCAACAGGTTAATCAATCGTAATATATCACATCCAAAATCAAATAGCTTGGGACATGTATTTGACAAAAGTATTTTGATAAATCAAAATAATCAATATTAAACTATTCCATCTATAAAATATAAGAGTCTTAAAACAAGCATATCAGTAAATACATTATCATAAGTCAAAATATCATGTAACTCTGTGCTATATTGGATTTCAAATCCATATCTTATAGAGTCATCTATATTAAACTTCAGTACTCAAGGCCAAAAACACAAATAGTGGTATATAAGACCAAAATCATAAACAGTGGTATACAAAAAATCAAACTAATAGTATTGGCATACAAGGCCAAATCATATATCAAGAAACACCTTATAAGAAATTATAATATCAACTCATTTAAGTCTGTTAGATTTCATCCATCTCATTTGATTGTAAGACAATCCTCAACTCAAAGGGTGAGGATTTTCTTACAGTCAAGTTAGAAAATATTAGATTTCATCTACCTTACTTGACTGTAAGAAAATCCTCACCCTTTGATTTATTGGATTTTATCAACCTCATTTGGCTATAGAACATCCTCATCTTTAAGTTTATTGGGTTCTACCTACCTCATTTGACTGTAAAACATTCTCATCCTTAATAATATCTAATATCGACACATAAGGTCGGAATCAATAAATAAGGCACACAAACTTAAAATAACAATATTGTTATGTAAAGCCAAATTAAGAACAAAGATTACACACAAAGCCACATCCACAACAAAATGCAAAATATTTGCTCTTAGGCTATATCATATAAAACTCAATATCATCATAAAGGATAAAGCAATGGCTCTTCGGCCATGATTACATAACAATCAATATCATTATATTTAAGTCTATATTCTATATACCTGTAAACCATCATTAGACTATGTCAAGATAATATAATTCAAATCCAATACGATATTTCTATAATCGGCCTCCTGGTCTCAAGCATACATAAATCATGCTATAGTTATCAACACATTGGTCCTATGGACCTCACATCTCATGCCACAAAACATCTCAAAGCATACATTCAAAACTATTTTCATATAATAGGTTTCTGACTTCCTAAACCATTTGAAAGGATATAAGTTTATATAAGCATTTTAAAATAAGCAAAGAAAACAAAGAAAAATCCATTCACAAGTTTGAGGTTAGGAATCACCTTTCTGATAACCTCCTTGTAATGAAGGTCCTCTATCCAACACTCTTGTGCTTATATATACACATACATAAGGTTTAACAATATTTCTTGATATTATATATGTAAGATGAAATGAATGATGCATATGATTAGCATGATGGCTATCTTAAATTACTTATTTACTAATCGAAGCATAGCCATTCAGTTTCTCAATCTCAATGAATAATAATATAACCCAATATATCCGTTACATCTAATATTCTTTTGTGCCTAATTTAATGACTATTCATTGAGTTTAATTCATATTTTGACTATTTATTTGATTTTCATTACTGAAATCCTATGATTATATTATAATTTAATAGTTATCCATAATTCACACATAATCCAATAAAACCAATAATTCGAACTCCATTAATCTATAGGGTTTACGTATAATTCAATCTAATTTCTCACAATTCTATATTACGTGCATTTATTATAACTAGCATATATTTGATTTTAATTAAATTCGACATAATTATACTTTTTTTTATGAATTTGAACAGTAAACTCTAATGAACAATAATCCTAATTATCAAAAATTTTAAATTATCAAATTATTACTTAAATTAAGTTTAAAATCTTACCAAAGGGTTAGATTTAATCCTAGAATACTCTAATTGTCATCAATTGCAAAACTCTCTTAATTATAAATAATAATCCTAACTTTTGAAATAAAATTTATAATATATATGATGAGTACTAGTGATTTAGTAGAAGAAAAGATGATTTAATTGGTGAAAAAATTAAAAAAATTGAAACAAATTGAAAGAGGCAGAAACGAGAGAGTAAGGGGGAAATTAGGGGAAAAAGGAGGCAGGGAAGGAAAAAAACATCATTTTCCTATTTTCAGCTACTTATATAAGCCCCTACGCATTTACTATTATGCCTCTATAGGTTAAACAAAAAGAGAAAAAGGCAAAAGGGTCAAAAACATCATTTCGGGGAGAAAATCAACAAAATCAGTGTACCCTTCTTAAATTAGCCCACAGACCGATGCACAAATCATACTTGTTAGTTGTTAGCCTGAATCAACGTTGATATGTGATGGGGCTCTTAGGGTTGGTTAGGCCCTAGTTCTTTTTATCTTTTCTCCTGTACGTTTAGTTTTCATCGTTATCTACTTCTAACTCTATTTTCTCCTTCATCCGATGTAGAGTTGTTAAAATGAATTTGGTTCGATGGATCAATCCATTTAACCCATAAAATAAATGAATTAGGATCAATAATTTTTGATTCGCGAGTTAAACGGATTGATCCGTTTAACTCGCGAATCAAAAAT
>JAVXUL010006231.1:0-12634 GCA_035590515.1 Trichilia minutiflora | reverse complement strand
CAATTTGACTCTTGGAAAAAACACTCCCTGTGGATACGACACTTGGACTCACCGGACTATACTATAACAAGACTACCCATACTTGGGTACATAATCTAATTGAAATCACTCAGGTACCGTTTTATCGGCTCACATAAAATCCATAGTCCACTGGTGTCATTTTCAGTTTTTCCTTTATTTATGAGATTTGATAAAAGACAAGTGAAATTGTAATAAATATGTAATTTATGATTTAAGACAGATTGGTCCCTCTGGACTTCATTTGGTATTATTATTATTTTGAAATACTTACTTTTATGTTAAATACTTGTGTTTGAAGTGTTTGAGGACTTGTTTTATTTCATGAGAAGTTTGGGTGAAAGGTTGGGTAATATTAAAAGTGTTTTTGAAAATAAGTTTTTATGAATGCCTTATAGGCCTACAAATTGAATTCGGTGTGGTTGAGTACATCCTGGAGGTCTGTGATGTCTGTCACAGATGGATCCTACGGTTCAGAATGTGACACATGTATCAAGAAATAAATAAAACTGCAGGCTTGATCAAAAGTCATCAAAATGTCCATTTCAGCAAGAAATTTCCACAAAAGGAATTTAATACTGAGAGTGGAACAGGATGTATGCTTGTTTGGATTGCTTAAAATAATATTTATATCTTGCATATAGAACAATTGACTTTCCTGAATAAATATGTGAAGTTACATTTCAAGGGAAGTGCTATAGTGCGGACCCCATAAATCAAAATGTTGACACCATTTTGAAGGTTAACATCACGATGAAGATTGAAGATGAACATATCAGGCCAAAACCCGTCCATTTTGACTTCAAGAAACATGATTCCACCCTCAAAGGTATCCACTATGGTCCACATCTTAGAGGCCCTTCATCATTGTGCTCTATTAATTGAGAGCTGGATATACAGAATTAACAAAAAAAAGGTTTGCCGATGGATTTTTTATTTGAAAATACACCAACAATGTCAGCTTTTGAAATTAACCTATCAAATAGAAGTTCAAATTACACTATCCTAAAATTGATTCAAAGCAAACCAAAAAATTAGATTGCATCTTTCTCTCCAAAGAAGAATGAAATTCCTGTATGATCAAGAAATAGCAAGCTCAATTTTAATCACATAATAAATATGTTTAAACTCTGCCACATGACATACCTCATGTTGTTGTCTTGCTTTAGACAAATTGAGGTCATGGCTCTGTAGACATTAAATTGAAAATGCTGACGTATTAAATGTAAAGAGCAGCCAAAATCCCTATCAGCTTTCTTAAAATGAATGCAAGGTCAAATCAAGACACAAGAATCATATCTTGATTGAGAGAGTGGGAGTGTTTACATTATTTTTCTTAAAAGCATGTCTACGTTGCTTACTCTTTGTTTTACCATCAAGCCAATCAACAGAATTAGTCTTCTAAATAATGAGAAATGGACAAATTGTCAGATACGAAACATCCACTTTCAGAAGGATAATGAAAAGCAAAATTCAATGAAGCAGAAAAATGTATTATGACCAGAGAAGCATCATATAAATTGCTAGACTAGTCGTAAACAATTTTACAATGTCAATTATAGCCTCAGAACTGGTAACAGTCTCCATGTGCTGAACCAATACCTTCCTATACTTTATTCCATCTAGTACAAATCAAGAACAGAGCACTAGCCTCGTAGAGAAACAGTGAGTTGTATTCATAAAATGGACAAAAGGTTGCAAACAAACTGAATATGGAATTCTGGTTTAGATTGGCCCAATGAACTGAATATGGAAAAGGAAATATAACCTGAAAGCCTCTTAAATTTTTGATAAGATAGGAAAGATATCTCTTTCCAAGTTCCTCATAAATTTGCATGTTAAAGCAATCATTTGGGCATAAATAGATGTTACTTTTACATTGCTAAGAATTCTTCAAAGTTGTTTAAGAACATACGTGATATTGAGGTGTTGTGGCCACACAGCTACTTTTAGCGTTTACTCCACAATTACTACTGTGAAATATAAGTTAAAATATAAATGTTAATTAAAATATGAATGGGTCCTATTAAAAGTTGTTGTTATCAAACATATTCTACAACTTAGCTTCTAAAGCTAAGTGGAAGCCAATAATCCCAAACATGCCCCAAATTCTAACAAAGTAAATGAAAAGAAAGCTGAAATTTCAAACTTAACTTTCTCAGAAGATCAGAGAATGGTAGCTTCTCAAGAGTATAGCAATGGCCGTTTCAATGGCCTCTCTTTATTTTCAAGCCTTGCATAGAAGTATGCACCAAAACATATATAATTCCAATTTAAATTAAACCTCACATTCTCTCCAGTAAATTGAAACTTTAAAGTTTGTTTAAAAGAAAAACCGAAAATGGAAAAATGAAAAACAGCTCACTCACATAAAGCATCACGGCAAGCCTGCGTTTAACCCTAACAATGACAGCTTTTTGGTTTGCACGTTTAGTTGGGGATGAAGAGCTCTCATTTGCACAATTCATTTACAGATTATCTTCAGCTAAGGATACCAATCAATGAAGAAAGTCAAATAGGAGAATTTTAAAATTTAGATCAAAAAGATGAGCAAGAGCTAAAAGTTATTATACCATTTGGATCCTTGTTATCATATTCTGACTCATCAGGCATGCAACAGAAATTATCATCATCAACTTGGACACTAAATGCAGAAAATTTTATTAATGTTGAAGAAGGAAACAAGAGATAGATCTAAATAGATACGTAATAAGGACACATTTACCAAGGAAAAAGGTTTGAAGTATCTTTACCATTAAGATTCATGTCATTGTTTACTGTATAATAGTCATATACATAATCATCTGCAAATGACATAAAAGATATACAAGTAGTAACTCATCAAACAGTACTCAACTATAGAAATGACTCACCACATTGATATTAAAGAAAAGGCTAAACTAGTGATTATTAATTTAGAGCAATTATCACAAGTATAATTGATGGAGAAAACATTAAAATAATAATTAATTTCAGTCAGAAAGTATCCATCACTGAATCTCAATTTCTTTACATATGATTGAAACCAATTTTAAACAAATTAAAAATGACAGTTAAATAACAAAACAATACACAACCTTGCTTGGGCATGCAATCCTTCATAAATGCATCTCTGTTGTAAAAACATAGGGAAAAAAATCATTTCAGCATCTTGTGAATACAATACAGATAAATTAATTCATCATGGCAAAATTTACTCATCCTTTTGCACTCCGTTGGATTGTTCTTCAACATCAACATCAACAATATCATAAAAATGACACATTTCCGGTAATGCGCTATTATGCAGTTTCTCTCTGTTTGCCTTTTTGCTCCTTATTTGTTCAAAATGAACATTTTTTACTAATGCCTATTAGAAGAAAAAATTATGAGCTCTAAAAAAGAGGAGTAACCAGAAGTATATACACCAGTAAATTGGAATACTTGTTTAGCCAACATGTTATCTCCTTTTTTCCCCTTAAACCATGAAAATGAGACCAAACAACTCTAAGCTACAAAGTTACTTAGCCTCTAAGGATTGTTTTAACAATCATTAAATATATACATAATTGAGATCAAGATAGGCTGCATGAATTCCCTTACTACATGAGGTGATGTCCATAGTAGCTTCAAAGAGCAAAAGCAAGAATTCTAAAGCAAACTTGAGGGAAAAAGGCAAGGGTGCTGAGGAATTGAGCTCAAGAATTAGCAATATATAAAACATAAAATATATTACACCACACACAAAAAACAAAAAACAAAAAAAAATTACAGTCTCAGATTCGTGGGCATTAGCAGGCCTTTGTTTAAGATAAAGTTCATATTTATTAGTATATAGTGCATGCCAATGCCAAGAATGAATATACTTTGACTTGCAAAGATATATCCTAAGTTGAAGCAATCAAACCTATTCTTGCATGATCATGAGACAAACTAATAATATCAAGTTCTGCAAAAGAACTATCAGTTAGAAGTTTGAATTAAACTAGCACAAGAATGATTCATAGCACGGCAAAAAATTAAAGTACAGCTTCCTCTCCAGAGGTCAAAGACATTCTTGCTTGATCATGAAATAGCAAGTTCTAGACTTATCAGATAAATTATTATTTATAAACTCTGACATGTAACATTCCTGCTGCTGTTTTCTGGTTATAGAAAAATGGTAATCATGTCTCTGTAGAAAGTAAATTGAAAATGGCAACATGTTAGATATAAAGAAGAGATAAATTCTCTATCATCATTGTTACAATGAATTGAAGAGTCATTCCAAAATACAACCAGTATCAGTTTTTGAGACAGAGACAGAGTGCTTACATTATCTTCCTTAAAAGTACTTTTACATTCACTCTTGGTCTTACCATGAACCACATCAGCGAAAGCAGACCGCTAAAGAAACAGCAGTAAAATAAAACAATTATGATCAAATCATTGGCAAGTATAATATTAAGATATGGAAATCAAACAAAACACAAAAATAAAATACAGTCACAGAATCATCGTAGATACCACAAAACTAACCGTTAACAATTTCACAACGTCAGTACCACAGAAAATCAAGACCAAAGCATTAGCTTTCCCGAATAGTTTGTAAAAGAAGCAAAGTTATATCTTACATTACTCGACACAATGCAATATTCAAGCTTAACTTTAGCAGAAGAATCAGAGAGTGATAGCTTCTCAAAGTCTAACAATGACTGCTTTAATGTCGTCTCATTGATTTCCAGCCCTACAAACAACATGTCCATCATTCAAGAATCTAAATTAACCCTTCAAGACTTTGAAATTTATCTAAAAGGGAAAGAAACGTTAACTCACAGAAACCTCGGAGCGGAGACTGAGTTTACGTCTAATCCTCGCAATGACAGGCTTATCGTTGGTGGGTTTTGGCTGAGATGAAGCACTCTCACCGATGATTTCCATGAATGTTGCAGCTACAATGCGTTTACAGGATTAGGGTTTTCACTTCGGGTAATTGATCACAATCAGCGGTCGGACTATTCGGTTTTTGAGTTTCAACTTCTTTCCTGTTATTATGTGGCGGGTAATGCGAAAGGAAAGTCACATGGTACTATAAATTTAGAGAAATAGCCTTCAATTTAAAAAAGTTGACTACTTTTCTTATTAAATTTAAAAAATAACCAGTTTATCAAAAAGTGGATATATTTTTAATGTAACTTGAAAATTTGGCGAAATATTAATTTTATTTTTTATTATAATTATAATAATATTTTTTATAATTATTTTGTTAATTAAATGTGTTAGATTATTTTTATTTTATCTAAATTTAAATATTAAACTAATAAAGAGATTTACAAATATTTTCAAATATTAAAATTTAAACCTATATTTGATCAAATTTATAAGTAGACATGTTTTACGCATTTATCAAACTTATCTATTTCATTACTATTCACGAATTCATAACAAATGACCTTCATAACTCACACAAAGAGTAATGGTTCAAGATATATAAATATAGAATAAATAAATAAACTCTACTATTGGAAAATTTACAATGATGTTTATGAACATTTGTCTAAAGTACAAAAGAGAATCCAAATGTAAAAAGTATCTTCTTCATTGTTTCTTGGCACTTTGGTAAAGCTATCTTTGGCAACTTTATCTTCTTGTCTAGTCTTTTTCTATCTTTTGATGTGTTGAGGTGCCAAAGCCATCTTTGACAACTTTATCTTTTTGTCTAACCTTTCTATCTTTTGGTGTGTTGAAGTGTCAAAGCTATCTTTGGCAGCTTATCTTTTTGTCTCATCTTTCTATCTTTTGGTGTGTTAATAGTCCATAGACATCCTTTCGAGATAAGAAAATATCTCCTAGTCCTTACGTATCCATGTTCTTATAATTCCTTTTTAACCTAAAATTTTAGGCTATTAGGTAGAAGTCCAAACTAGAGTACAAAAGTCTCATAAGTAGTTAAAGCTTGACGAAATTCAAAATCAACCAAAATATCAAATGGCTTTGCCATGTGTACTAAGTTTTAAATAAAGCTGGAGACAAATACAAACACAAATATAAATCACTTTGCGAGAATAAAATATAAAATCTAAATAGTAGTATTATCGTAACAATTAGGTTGTTTCCTTTTTCCCATCTCTTGTACATAACAATATTATTAAAACTAATTCTTATAAGAGAAAATTAATCTTCTTTTTTATAAAATAATTTTTTTTTATAATTAATCTTTCACCTCTAATGGTATAGATTGAAAATGTATTATTCTCCCTTTTTAGTTGGAATATATATGTAATTTCAGGATTTCTGAAAATTTTAATCTAAAAATCGGAATGGAATAAGCAAACAAGAACACGAGCTTGAATTGAATTTTTCCTTTGCTAATCAAAACAGCAAGAACAATTATTTGTATGTTGTCATCACAGTGGGGAAACTGTGCACCATCCTCAAGCATCCATCTCTAATATTTGATCTATTAGGGATGGTAAACATAGAACGTCTATACACTTATACAAGTAAACACCATCCTGACATTACTTTTCATTGTTATATTAGTACCAAAGTTCTTCACAACAATAATCACAGAGCTGCACGGTCCAACAACGATCGGAAACCCTCAATTTGCATACGGTTAAGAACGGCAAATCTATGTAACTGTAGTTCTAGCATAAGATCATCTCCAATCTTCACCGTCGCCACCATCATCGGCAGCAGCATCAACATCGACGTCATAATCATAATAATCAGAGATAATTTCGTCATTGTCAAAATAATCATCTTCAGGAAACAGGTCTACATCCCTTGAAGTACTACTACTACTACTACTCTGATGTCCATCTAATTCATCATACCCCTTACTCTCCATTATTTTCTCATACTCTTCCTCTTCCTCTTCCTCTTCCTCTGCTTCCTCATCAGACATCTCGTCGGGATAATCATTGCGTGGATTATTTTCAGCTGAGACACCAAAAGATGAAGAAAAATGTCAAAAAGGGAGCACCTTTAATTTTAGAGTGGAAGAGCAAGCACTGAAAGTTACAGTACCATTTGAATCCTCGCTGTCATGTTCTGACTCATCAGGACCATCATAAAATTCCTCATCATCAAGTTGGACTCGAAACCAAGTTAATGCATCAATTTCGAAGTATTCAAAAAGTGGTACAGCTAAACAAGCACATGAGAGCAACACTTACAAAGCAAATAGACATCAAGCATCTTTGTCATCAACGTTCATGTCATTATTTACAGTATAATAGTTGTATACAAAACCATCTACAAATGAGATAAAAATCAAATAATTAGAAACTCATCAAACAGTAGTCAAGAATAAAAGCAACTCCTCACCCACTCCAACACTAAAGAAAGAGCTAAAATCAACGGCAGAGCCACCTTAGTGCTGGGAGGGGCCAAGCCTCCAACCCCCCCTCCCCTCCCCCTCAACAGTTCCGCACACCCCCAACCCATATTTTGAAAATAAATAAATAAATAAAATATATATATATAATAATTTTAGATAAAATATAATTATTAATAATAAATAAATAAATATGAATATTATAAAAAATAATATTAAATCGTAAATATATTATAAAATAACAGTAATTAAAATATTTTATTATTTATATCCATATTAAATTCATAAAAAAATTATTTTTAGTATTTTAATTAATTTAAATAAATAAAAAATTAAATGATAAAAAATAAATAATAATTCAACTTTATCCCCTTAATATATATTTCTAGTTCATCCTAACTAAAATCATAATTACAAGTCACAACCATATCTAAAGAAACTATTGAAATACTAATGAAAATCAACTTTCTTCTCTCCCTCCAATTCAGTGTTATTTCACCTAAGTATAGCAAAGCAGTGAATCTTCATTTGCTTATATAAGATTGAAAGCAAAATTGAAGATAATAAGAGACAGCCGAAGAACAAAATACAAGTAAACTATGATCTTAATGAAACAAAGTAGGAAACACAACCTTGTTTGGACATGTAATCACGTATATCAGATTCAATTTCTGCAGCAGCAGTTGCTAGAAACTCTCGCAGTAGAGGAAGATAACTAGCCAACAATCTTTGATCCTCGAAAGATGTAACTCTGCAAAAAATAAACAGGGAATAAATAATTTTAAACACTGGTGAGCATAACACAGAAAAATGAATTTCATGACGAGAAACTTACTCCTGCTTTGGCACTTCATTGGGTCTTTCTTCAACATCAACACGAACAACATCATAAAATTGACACATTTCTCATAATGCGGTAGCATGCATTTGCACTTTGTTTCCCTTTATGCTTCTCCATATTTATTCAAAGCAAGCATTTTTGGCCAATACCTGTCCAAGGAAATGGAAATGAAATGAAAGTGCTTCAGACAAGGAAGGAAACAGTATTTTGCTCTGTATACACGGTATAGGAATACTTATTCTCTTTATTCCTCTCTCTAATATCTGTCTCTCCTAACTTCAATATCTAACTCTAACCTTTTCTATCTCTTCTGTTCTCTATCTATTATTCTCCCTATCCTACATCACATGACCAACAAAAATTTTTCAAAATGTAAAAAGTTCACTATGAAAGTAAAACAAAGATCTATGCTTGTTTCCAGTTGCTTAAAATATCGTTTACAAATTGCTTATATAACAAACCGACTATCCCATATAAACATGCAAAGCTACAGTTCAGACAGAAGTTCTGAAACCCTGGCTTTATATAGCAAATATTGATATGATTACAAAATCATCCATTTCGACTCCAGAAAATGTGATTTTGCCGCTATCCAGGTCAAGGTTCTCAAGGATCTCCGCCACTGAGGTCTACTTATTCATTTATTGATATATAACTAATGAAAAAAATTATCTGCAGACAAATTTCTAATGCAAGTTGGCTATTAGTTTGTCGATGCCATTACTATGTCGACACCAAGATTTTACATTTAGTTGCTTCCGACGTTCTGATTTCATATTTTTTTCAAACTTCTTTTTATCAATTTACACAGCATGTAATATGTTTATACGAGTCCAACCATGTGTTCCGACGTTCCGACATTTGTCGCTTCTAACCTCTTTTTAACTTCTCGTTGAATCCTTTGGATATCTTCAGCCATGTGCTGTACTGTTGTGCTCCTCAAATGATCTTTTGGTAGTTGAGCTAAATCAATGGCATGTCTTAAGACTCTTTGATAGACTATCGAAAATGGTAATCTCCCAGTAGAACTATGAACCGCATTATTGTAAGCAAACTCAGCTTGAGTTAGTGCGAAATCCTATTGTTTCGGTCTATCTCTACAAATACTTCGAATCATATTTTCTAATGTTCTATTCATAGATTCCATTTGCTCGTCGGTTTGTGGATGTGCTGTACTACTAAATTTGAGCGATGCATCAAATAATTTCTATAATGTTATCCAAAAGTGGCTCAAGAATTATGTTTCATGATCAGACACTATAGTATTAGGTACCATATGTAATTGAAAAACCTCTTGAAAGAATAACCTAGCAACATTAGTAGCATTCGTTGTTTTTCGACATGGGATGAAATGGGCCATCTTCGAGAATCTGTCTACTACCACAAACACCGAATCCATACCTCGTTGTGTGCGAGGGAGACCAAGTATAGAATCCAGAAAAAGGTCCTCCGAAATACCCTCTGGAATCGGCAATGGCATATACAATTAATCCCGTATTCTGCCTTTGTCCTTTCGAAATTTGACAAGTATGACATCGCTTGATAAAACACTCCACATCTCATCTTATCCTAGGCCAATAGTATCTTTTTCTTAAAGCCTCAAATGTCTTATCCTGGCCTAAGTGTGCAGTCAATCCACCTCTATGCAAATCTCGAATTAGCTTCTCCTGTAATGAAATATGTGGGATGCAAAGTTGATTCCCTTGCATTAAGTACCCCTCATGAATGTGAAAATCCTGGGAAGCTTGATGATTCTTTACCTTACCCCACACTTCGCTAATATCCGAATCATCCTTATACAACTCTTTCATTTCTTCAAACCCAATGATTTCTCCTCTCAAGATTATCATGAAGGTTGGCTTTCGACTTAATGCATCCGTTACCTTATTTTGTACCCCAACTTTATGGACTAACATAAAAGGAAATTTCTATAAAAATGTCAACCATCGAGTATACATGTCATTGCTAATTCTATTTTGGCTATTAAAAAACTTCAAAACTTGATGGTCGGAGTATAGAACGAACTCTTTGTCTATAAGGTAGTGCTCCCAATGTCTTAATGTTCTTACAATTGTATAAAACTCCTTGTCATATGTTGAACATCATTGTCGAGCATCACTAAGCTTTTCATTAAAATAAGCGATGGGCTGTTTCTCTTGAGATAATACTGCTCCAATACCTATCTCACATGCATCCAACTCTACCTCAAATAGCTTTTCAAAACTTGGTAAGGCTAGTAATGGCGCGGTGCAAAATTTTTCTTTAATCAAAGCAAAGCTAACCTTAGTTCCTCTTCCCCAACTGAATTTTTCTTTCTTCAAACACTCAGTTATTGGCGCCATAATACTACTAAAATCTTGAATAAACCGCCTATAAAATGTAGCTAATCCATGAAAACTTCTCACCTCACTCACAATTTTCGGTGTCGACCACTCACAAATTGCTCGAACTTTCTCCTCATCAACTTGAATTCCCTCAGAACTAATCACATATCCCAAAAATAATAGTCTATCCATCATGAAACTACACTTCTTGAGATTTAAAAATAATTTATTTTCTCTCAACATTGTCAACACCCCATACAAGTGATCCAAATGCTCCTCAGTGGTTTTACTATAGATAAGAATATTGTCGAAGTACACCACCATAAATCTTCCAATGAATGGCTTCAACACTAGATTCATAAGTCTCATAAAATTACTTGACGCGTTGCTCAACCCAAATGGCATGACTGACCACACATATAAGCCATCCCTTGTCTTAAAAACCGTCTTCCATTTATCCCTAGGTCTAATATGAATTTGATGATACCTGCTTCGTAGGTCAATTTTAGAAAATAATTGTTGCTCCATGCAATTGGTCTAGCATATCGTCCAATCTTGGGATTGGAAACTCGTATCCAATAGTGATCTTGTTAATAGCTCGACTATCCACACACATGCCCCAACTCCCATCCTTCTTTGGCATTAACAATACTAGCACAGCACATGGACTTATACTCTCTTAAATAAGCCCCTTTTTGAATAATTCTTCTACTTTCTCCTTTAATATCCCGCTCTCCTTAAGACTCATACAGTAATGGGGTAGATTTGGTAAACTTACTCTTGATACCAAATCTATGTGATGTTGGATGTCCCTCATTGGTGGTAAACCATTCGGTAGGTCATCCGATGTGATTTTTTTGAACTCAGCTAATAAAGGTATGACTAACTCAAGAGCTTCTATCTTCTCCTCTTGAGATTGACCTTTTACAACCATCAAATGAATCTGCTTGGTTTCTTTTAACTCATGTTGAAACTTTTTTCCTGAAGAAGTGATCGTCACGAAAATTTTGTCCTCAACTTCAGCGGCCTTGGATTTTGTCTTTTTAGTCAATGGTACCAAGGTCTAATAAACACCCCCATATTATAATTAATACACATTATCCTTCCCCAAATGCTTGGTGTCAGTATCAAATTACCAAGGTCTTTCAAGTAACATATGACAAACATCCATGTCAACAATATGACAATACACTTCGTCTTGATACCTCCCAATGGAAAATGGTACTTTGCACCTCTTCGTGACTCTAATATCTTCTCCAGATTTTATCCACCCAATTATGTATGGGTTTGGATGCTTCTCCACCTTTAAATTCAATCTTCTAACCACCTCTCGTCCAATGATATTTTCTTGATTTCCACTATCAATGATGACATCAAAGATTTGGGCTTGAACTCGACATTTTGTACAGAATAGCTTATGTCATTGATTCATCTCCTCATACTTCGGTGCTAGCATCATCAGTCGCACTACATACTATAGCTTATGTCGTTTTTTCTCATATCCACCATTATTATCACGGTTGTCAGGCTCATATAATACCTCCTCTAGGTGATCTTCCTCGTCTTGCTTTACTAAATTCACATTTCACCTTAAATGATACTCATTGGATCTATGTCCCGGTTGGTTGCACTTAAAGCATTTTCATAGAGTAGGTTTAGCATAAGGGTTTTGTGTTGTAGGTGCGGGTGACTCATTTGCAACTCTCTTCCCAATAATTTTTTCTATATTCCATGCCTCATTTACCACTTTCTTACTAACTACTCTTTCATTCCCTTTTTCTACTATGGCCTTGCCCCTTTCTTACGAAACCTTACTCGGGGTTTCTTTAGAATAAGTGTTAGAAAAACTTCTTCAAAAATCAAAAATTCTATTACCCCTTTCTCTTATACTAGCTTTGGCCTTCAATGCTAGATTCCTAGCCTCTACTATATTCCTAACCATTTAGACTCTAATTCGATCCCTTATCCTCGGTTTCAATCCCTCTAAGTACCTAGCAACTTGTTACTCTTTTGATTCATTCAATTCATTCCTCTTTACTAACCTCAAAAACTCTAATGTATAATCATGCACAGATTTTGTCACACCCCGATCCGTGGGGCCCACCTGTGACAGACGCCACAAACCTCCAGGGAGTACTCAATCCCCAGAAT
>JAVXUL010006220.1:0-12634 GCA_035590515.1 Trichilia minutiflora | reverse complement strand
AATTTGGTCCTCTAAAGCTTCCAAAACAGCCAAGTGCAGCAAACTCCAAAGGTAAACAAATGGAAGTTTTAAAATGCTATTATATGTTCATTGCCTAGATCCATTGCATGCAAAACTTACTTTGAAGTTTTAGGGTACAAAACATGCTAGAATTTTTCAATGGGAATTGCCAAGCTTCAGTCATATAAAGCTTTAAGGATGTTTAGCTTATGTTAAAATTGTTAAATCTGATAAGCTGGTTATGAGATCTAAAAAAGGTCAATTTATTGAATATCCAAAAGAGAGTTTAGGATATTATTTCTACTTTTATATTTATCAAAGTATTTCAATCAGTAGACACGCATAATTCCTCTAGAATCATTCATTAAGGAAGCTAGTGTAGGTAAAAAAGTCGAACTCTCAGAAAAGTCTAGAGAGTTTGATGATGACCAGATTCAGATAAATAAACCTATTGATGTGCATAAACCTATTCATATTGATGAACTTATTCTATTGGAACCTAAACCTTCAGTAGACCAATCTCTTCGTATATTCATTAGGAGATTATGCCCTCTACAAAGATATATCTTCCTTTCAGATAATAATTTTAAATCATTTATGATAGGAGAATATAAGTAGAGGAAAGATCCTAAAAGCTATGAAGAGGCAATATAAGATATCACTTCTAGAAAATTGTTGAATGCCAGAAAATCTGAGATGGACTCCGTGTATGCTAATCAGGTGTGGTCACTTATCAATCCACTAGAAGGAATTGTTCCTATTGATTGTAAATGGGTTACAAAAGAAAGCTTAGCAAAGATGGAAAAGTAAATACTTTTAAGGCTAAACTGATGGCAAAAGGCTATACCTAAAAGCATAGTATTAACTATGAGGAGACCTTTTCGTCAGTTGATATGCTTAAGTCCATCCGGATTTTGTTAGCTATTGTAGCTTATTATGACTATGAGATATGGCAGATGGATGTAAAGACACCCTTTCTTAATAGTTATATTGAGGAGCCATTTATATATGCAACAACCTATTCGATTTGTTTCATTAAATAGTCATAAAGTATGTAAACTATACAAATCCATATATGGATTGAAGCAAGTTTTCAAAAATTGAAACATACGATTCAATGATGCAGTCAAATTATTTGACTTTATCAAGAATATTGATGTGTCATGTGTCTACAAGAAGGTGAATAATAATACTATCATATTCCTTGTGTTGTATATAGATGACATACTTCTCATAAGGAACGATGTAGTCATGTTAACTGAGTTTATGATATGGCTATCTAATGTGCTGTCCATGAAAGATTTGGGTGAAGTGACCTATATTCTGGGTATTCTGCTCTATGGAGATAGAGTGAATCAGATAATAGGTCTTTGTCAAAATCTTGTATATAGAAAATGTGCTAAAGAAGTTTAGTATGGAAGAATCTAATAAGGGTTTTTTACCTTGTAGTTATGGTGTTTATCTTTCCAAAAGATGAAACTCACGACGGATTCTAAGTGAAAGCGTATGAGAAAGACTCCTTATTCTTCGATAATAGGTAATCTTATATACGTTATACTATGTACAAAACCTGATATAGTGTATGCTATGAGTATTACGAATAGATATCAAGTAAATCCTGGAGAACAGCATTACACAGCGCTTAAATGAATCCTTAAGTACTTGAGAAAGACTAAGGATTTAGTTTTAACGTACAGAGATGGTAAGTTAAGTGTCGAAGGATATACTGATTTTGATTTTCAGTCAGCTGTAGATGATAAAAAGTTTATATCCGCATTTATTTTCATTTGTAATAGAGGTATTGTTAGTTGAAAAAGTTTTGAATAGACAACCACAGCTGACTCCACTACAGACACTGAATATGTAGGTGCTTCTAAAGTAGCGAAGGAGATTGTCTAGCTCCGTAAGTTCATGAGTAAACTCGAAGGGGTTCCTTTCATTAATAATCTAATAGCTCAGTACTGTGATAATAATAGAGCGTTTGCCCAGGCAAGGAACCTAGGTCTCACCAGAAGTCTAAATATTCAGTATGAGTATCACTTGATCAAAGAGTTTATATTGGATAAACTATTAATCGTGCAGAAGACTCTGCAGCAAAAACATAACGGACCCACTGACTAAGCTAATGACACAATAGCAACTAAATCGTCATCTTAAGAAGATGGGTATAGGATACCACGATGATTGGGTTTAGTACAAGTGGGAGTTTATTAGAGATATGTCCTAAAACCAATCGTGTCATATAGTTTAGGATTATATTTTCTTATGTATATAGCTTTACTTATTAATTATAAAGTGGTTACGATTAATAAAATGGCATTATTCTATCTTGTGTTGTGTTCAGTTGTTAATTTATATTTTTTTTTTTATTTGATGCAGGATATGTCCCTGTATGTATTATGTGTTAAGATTCTATCTATAAAGAGTTATAGATATGAGAGCAGAATCTTTGATTTAAATACATTCTAAACTTGTTCCCGATTGAGGTGGTGTCATTAAGGACAATGACATTGCATGATCGACATATTTTATTGCTACTAAAGATTAGTATCGGATACTAATGATTGGGTGACGAGTCTTATATTACAAGAGCATAAACATGGGTATCACATTGGAGAATGTGACACTGAACGTGACCAAATACGATATATCACATGGGTGAATATCCACAGTTAATAATTTATCGTACAGTCGTACCAATGTACCATTAGTCCTTAGACCTGAGACATCACGACTATAATCTACAGTGAGGCACATCATTCACTTGTGTCTATTGCATTGAGCTAGTCACGTCTGGTGAAAGAAGTTTGATGGCAATGTGTTCTTATTGTATGAGAATAGGTGATATTCAAGATGGAATCTGCTGGTTTAGGTATTTGAGCTTGAGATCCTAGAAAGAATTATCATCTATGACAATTAAATCTTTGGCTAGAGTACATGAATTTTGAAAATAAGTTTTTGGATATGTGGATCCCATTTATGATTGAGGTTCTGATCTTATGATCGAGTTAGTGGTTTGACTATACTATAACCTGCACTCGATTGGGAGTTGACAGTAGAGAGACTCTACTACATGTAAGTATGACTATATGGGTTTATCCGAATTTTATTCTTTGTGTTATAGGGGTCATGATATCTTGCTAGAAATCACTCATGATCATTGAGCGCTTCAGATATAATAAGTTATACTGAAGTGATGAGATTATGTTTGTATTGACTCATGTCTAGTTCACGGTGAGCTCCTCAGGGGGTCATACACAATATCTAGTTATTGATGATGGGTAGAATGATATCATTAAATTAGTTAATGATATTTCGTATTGACAAAAATTATATTATTCCGATAAGTTGATTGGTAGGCAATTTTATTATTTATTTATAAAGAATAAAATTTTTCGAAGATAACGCACTAGCACCCGTTGGTTTGGAAAATATTATGGTATTAATGGAGATTTAAAAAGATATATTTTGATATATCAATTAATAAATAAAATTATTTGTTTATTAAATACAGTGCTCAGTATTCATTTATTAATAAATAAAGTGTTTGTTTATTAATTATTAAATAATGGTTATTTAATTTAAATGAATACATGGATGACACTTGACGCCATTGTAGTTTACCAAATGTCATCATTATATCTATTCCTAATCCTTGTTTTTGATCCAATGGCTAAGAAAATTCAATTTATTATTAATTAATATAATTAATGATAAATGGATAAAACTTTGTTTTTATAATATATATATATATATATATATTATAATTTGTTGTAATAATATTAATATTATGTTTTGGATAATATTGATTAAACTTTTTCACATATGCTTCCATTTAGTTTTATGTTATTAGTTTGTTTTGTTTATATGCTTACCAAGTAAATGGCATTAGAAAAATTGATTTCAAATCCAATTTTGAGCATTTAAAATGGATATATACGTGGAAGCAAAACAAACTTGCAATTGATGGTTTCAAGTTTATTTTGACCTTTTTATATACATGGAACCAAACAGAGAATGTTGATGAATTCATTTTTGAAAGAAATACAAAGAAAGGGTTTTTCATCATTTGGCCATAGGGCTTGCAAAATAGAAAATTGGTTTCCATGTAACCAAGCAAGGAAAGGAAAGAAGAACATTGAAAGGTCATGTGTTCTATGGTTTTTTCTTATTATAAATCCGATATATATCATATATATGTAGATATATTGATATATGGTTACTAATGCTTTGCAAAGATTGTTTTGCAAGCTAAAAGAGTTTCCAACACTTCTCCATCATCTCCTTCATCAAGCTAGAGTATGGACACACTTGGAGGATAAGCTCATTTAGGGTAATCAATGTTATAAACCCTAACATATTGCATGATAAACTGTTTGGTATCATTATATGCATAAAAACTGAATAAGAGATCCTATGGATTTTCTTGCAAAATCCCACAGTTTGTGCCATCAAAAAATGGTAGTCTGTGTGTGGACTAACCCTCTACTATGTGAGATAGAATACTTGATGATGCCATAATGATCTATTACTTTTAGGATGTAAGTCCTTGTTAATGTGAACTAGGCTATGATATCAATTGAAGGCTCAGTGAATATCACCCAAGTGGGGAGTGAATTGGTAATATGGTAAATTAAAAAATCAAGGAGATAGAAATTTTTAATAAAGTATGAATTATGTAAAAAAAGAATGCAAAAAGTATTTTACTAGAGATGTTGGTGTAGGGAGAGAAACACTAAAATAACAGACACAACAAGTTTTTATAGTGGTTCGACAACCAACTTACATTTATCTTCCCGATTCAGTCCCTTGAACAAGAGGTATCACTAAATTCTTATTTAACTAAGAGACAAGAGAACCCAATACAAACTCCTTCTTAAACGATGAAGGGTAACTACAAGAATCACTTCCTTTCATAGAGGAAGTTGACCCAAATACAAACTTATTATATAGTGAAGTTAAATCCAATAAATCGCAATTAATGTTTACAAAAAGATAAATGAGTTCTCTCACAGAACAGATTTGCAATATATAATAAATTTGCTTTCTCTAGAATAATTTTTTACAGAGAATAATCTTAGATGAGAATAAAAGATATTCTGATTGTCACTTAATATTCTTTCCAATAATTACTTCACATATATTCTTCAATGCAAATTCATTTGTATTTTTATCTTCTTTGATTTTCTTCCAACGACTTTCTATATTAGCATTTATTTTCGTATTTGATATGTTTAGCTTGATAACTAGAAGGTCTCGATACCTTTAAACAAGGTATTGATATGTTCTCTTGTAAACGGCGATGAGTTTATCACAAATGTGTTGATACGTTTGCTGAGGTATTAATATGTTTGCTCTTTCTTCTAAGGGTATCGATACATTGATGCAAAGGTTTCAATGCTTGAGCATTTTATCTTCACTGTATCACTTGGACTTACCAACTGTGTTGATACATTTTAGTAAGATATCAATACCTTTCAATTAACTCACGAATTCTTGACACTTTGGCTTCAAATTAAAAGCACTTGAAAACTTATATTCCTTTCTAAGAAAGATCAAGTGAGAAATATATGTCCAATATGATTTTACTAATTTACATTCAAATCAACATTTAACCATTTTATTTATTTTTCATGTATTTTATATGTATGTTTGACATCATCAAAAAAACACTTTGGGGTTATCAGGGTATTCTCAACCCATGACAATAGATGAACATACTAGAGAGAGAAACCCAAACCCAAATGGGCATGGACTTAAGAAGAGAAAAACCTCTTCTAACGTAATGGAAGAGCAATGAACGTCCTCTATTGTGTATTAGATAGGGGAGAATATAATAGAGTGTTTGGACATGATACAGCAAAGGCCATATAGGATACTTTAAAAGTCACACATGAGGGACCCAGTAGAGTCAAAGACTTTAAAATTAGCATGCTTGTACATGACTATGAACTGCTCCAAATAAAACCTCGTGAGAGCATAAAAGATATGTATACACATTTTACTAACATTACCAATGGTCTGAAAGTTTTAGGCAGGATTTATTCAAACACAGACTTGGTTATAAAGATTCTGAGAAGCTTGTCAAGGTTATAGGAAGCTAAGGTGATGGCCATAAGAGAAGCTAAAGAACTCAACACCTTACCTCTAAAAGAATTGCTTGGATCGTTAATGACATATGAAATAAAAACACTCTGTAATGAGGAAAATGATAGACTACAAAGGAAGAGAAATATAGCGTTGAAAAGTTCAAAGCAAATAGAAGATAAGAAAGGTAGCAGCCAAGAATCAAAAGATGAGGAGATAATATTGATGTCCAAAAAGTTCAAAAGATTTTTCAATAAAGATATACGGAGAGGTAAAGTCTAGAGAAGAAAGGAATTCAAAAAGGACGATAGATTAAAAAAATTCAAGAAGAATAAAGAAAGGGAGAAGGAAATTATCTGCCTTGAGTGTAAAAAGCCTAAACATACCAGACCATAATATCCTTTAAAGAAGTAAAACAAAGCTAAAAAGAAGAAGAAGACTATGAAGGTGACTTGGGATGAGTCAACAGGTGACGAGAGCTTATTTGCATCATTAGTAGATGAGCAAGCGAATTTTTGTCTAATGGAAAAACTTGATGATGAAGTAAATTTTCCAAAATCTTCTTCATAATATGATTCATGATCTAGTAGTGAAAATGAGAAAATGTATGATGAGTTGACTGAATTGTATGAAGAGCTTAGGATAGAATTTGAGGAACTCTGTATGAAGTACAAAAAGGTTAAGAAGATAAACACACTCTTAGCTAATGAAAATGAGACTTTGAAAGTGAAAGCAAATGAGTATGAAAAGAAAAATAGGTGTAAATGTGAAAATGAAATAAGCAGGTTTAGAACAGAGAACAAATTATTGCATGATAAAGTTCATGATATCAGAAAATTATTAGCTAAATTTACTTCTGAAACTGAAGCCTTAGATAGACTACTATATAGCCAAAGATTAGTTTTTGATAAGACTGGGATTGGTTATAGGCCAGGAATTAAACAAAAGACTTACTCAAACTATTTTCTTAAATCTTTTAAATAAGTAAGCTCTTTTGTTACATGTCATTACTGCTCTAGAAAGGGGCACTATAGCAACAATTGTTCAATTAAGAAAAACACTTACAGAGGACCAAAATTAGTTTGGGTTCCTAAAGGATCAACTTTAAAAATAAATGCTGTTGCTAGGTTGATATGGATTCCAAAAGCCAAAGCTAACTTCTACAGACCCAAAGTTAAATGGGCACCAAAATGCATTGGTTGTTATATTATAGGTACAACAAAAAAGGAGTATCAAGAGTAACAAAAAGTGGTTCTTGGGCAATAGATGCTCAAGACACATGACCGAAGATAAGAGAATATTTACAAGCTTGACAAAGAAGCAAGGAAAAGATGTTATCTTTAGAGATAATAGCAGAGCAAGAGTGCTTGGAACTAGATCTATTGAGGTAAACAAAATCACTATCAATTATGTGTTATATGTTGATAGCTTAAAATATAATCTACTGAGCATCTCTCAATTGTGTGACGATGGTTTTGACGTTATTTTTTTGAGATATGCTTGTGATGTGATTAACTCTTCAAATGAGAAAGTTTTGTATGCTCCTAGAGTAGGTGATATGTATATCATTTAACTTTCATGATTGATGTGTGCTTGCAAGTTATTTGTGATGAATTATAGGTATAGTATTGTAGACTAAGTTATTATAGCATGGACCTCATTAGAAAATTAATAAAGCATGGCATACTAGATGACTTACCGAACCTCAAGTTTATAAAAAACAAGACATGTAGACTAAGTCAAATGTGTAAATAAATGAAAAACTTGTTTAAACCTAAGAATATAGTATCTTCATCAAAACCCCTAGAGCTTATTCATATGGATTTGTTTGGACCCAATCGGATTTCATCTTTAGGAGGCAGATTCTATACATGCCCTAGTGGATGACTAAAGATTTACTTGGGTATTCTTCCTAGATAACAAGTGTAATGCATTTGAGATCTTTGAGAGATTTTTTAGGCAAATTCAAAATGAGCTTAGGTATAGATTAGTGAAGATAATAAGTGATCAAGGTGAAGAGTTTGTGAATCAAGAGTTTAAAAGTTTTTGCAATGAACACAGATTTATTCATAACTTTTCTGCTCCCAGAACACCTCAATAAAATAATGTGGTTTAGAGAAAAAATATAGCCCTACAAGAAATGGGTAGAATCATGCTTAATGAGTATGATTTACCCAAATATTTCTGAGTTGAGGTTATTAACTCGGCTTGTTATATTTCTAGTAGGGTGTTAATTGAAAAGTTTCTTCTGAAAAAACCTTATGAACTCATTTATCAAATAAAGACGAAGATTAAATACTTTAGAGTTTTTGGTTGTACATGCTATATTTTGAACACCAAAGATAACCTTGGGAAGTTTAAGCTAAAGTTAGATGTAGGTATATTCCTAGGTTACTCCTTTAAGAGCAAAGCATATAGAGTATACAATAAGAGAACGCATGTAGTCAAAGAATCCATGCATATCACATTTGATGAGTTTGATCTAAAGTTGGTTAGAATGATAGCTAAAGAGAAGGCAAGAGAGATTGAAATAGTTGATAAAATGAATAAGTTGAAGTTGAAAGATAACTCAAGAAAGAAAGTCAAAAAGAGGGATGAGGATTATATAGATGAGTCTAATAAGAATCTTTCAAAGGCTTGGAGGTATACATCTAATCACTTTAAAGAATTAATCATCGATGATCCTTCTCAAGGCATTAGAACTAGGAGAGCATCAAAAGGAGTACCTCAAAACCTTAAGGAAGTTTAAAACCTTGCATTTATGTCTCAAATAGATCCTACAAACATAGACATTACATTAAATGATAAAAATTGGGTTTTAGGAATGCAAGAGGAATTAAATCAATTCCAACTACATAAGGTATAGACATTAGTTCCAAGACCACATGATAATCCCATTACAAAAACTAAGTGGGTGTTTAGATATAAATTAGATGAGCATGGAAACATCATTAGAAACAAGGCTAGACTTGTTGCTCAATGTTATAATTAAAAGGAAGGGATATACTATGATGAAATATATGCTCCTGTGGCTAGACTAGAAGCTATTTGAATTCTTTTGGCTTATATTTGTTTCAAAAATTTTAAACTCTATCAAATGGATGTCAAAAGTGTATTTTTAATAGATTTTTAAATGAGGAAGTGTATGTTGAGCAACCCCTTGGTTTTGAACATCACAAGTTTTCAAATCATGTATACAAATTCACTAAGGCTCTTTATGGTTTAAAATAAGCTCCTAAAGCTTGGTATGAAAGACTTAGTGAATTTTTGATAAAGAATGATTTTGAAAGCGGGAGTGTTGACACAACTTTGTTTACAAAAATCAAAGATGATTATATTTTAATTGTATAAATCTATGTTGATGATATCATCTTTGGAAGCATAAATGACTTTTTGTGTAATGAATTTTCAACTCTTATAAGGAGTGAGTTTAAAATGAGCATAATAGGAAATGAGCATAATAGGATAATTAAACTACTTTTTAGATTTACAAATAAAATAAACTGTTGATAAAATTTTTATCTCCCAATCAAAGTACACAAAAGATCTTTTAAATAAATTTGATCTTCTATATGGCAGACATATGGATACACCTATGAGTTCATCCACCTCTTTAGGTAAATATGACCTCAGCAAGAGTGTTGACCATAAATTGTATATAGGTATGGTAGGATTATTGCTATAATTGACATCATATATAGTGTATATGTTTGTGCACAATTTTAGTCAAATCCAAAGCAATCACATCTGGTAGTAATGAAAAGAATTTTCAGATACCTTAGAAAAACTTCTAACTTGGGATTATTTTATCCTAAGGATGGGGTATTCAACCTTAAAAGATGCTCAGATGCTGACTATAGAGGGTGTAAGGTTGATACGAAGAGCATAACTGGCACTTGCTACTTCTTAGAAAATGTATTAGTTTTATGGCTTAGCAAGAAACAAAGTACAGTTGCATTGTCAGCCACAGAAGTTGAATATGTCTTAGTTGGAAGTTACTGTACACAATTTTTATGGATCAAACATCAGTTGTCTGACTATGGCATTGATGTTGATAAGATTCTAATCTTGTGTGATAACACTAGTGCTATAAACTTGACCAAAAATCTAGTGTATCATTCACGCATAAAGCATATAGAAATAAGACATCATTTTATTAGACATCATATGAAAAAAGGTGATGTTTATCTTGATTATATTAATATAAATGATTAACATAAATCTCTTTATAGAGAGAAGTTTTGTGATATTAGATCTCATCTGGACATGATGAATGTGTGTTAATTTTTGTTTAGTGTTGATGAAGTATGGATAAGTTTGTTATCTAGTTCGTTTATGAAAATATTTATTCTAAGTATTGATGTGTATCTAAAAAGTATTGATACTCCTTAACGAGAATCACTCTAACTATTGATGCCCTGAGAAAAGTATCAATACTTTTCTTTGATTACTCTGAACCAAATTTATTCATTCTACGAGTATTGATACCCCCAGCAACCGACATCGATACTTTCTTGCATATAGTGTCATTCTACATTAAAAGTATCGATAACTCGAGATAAAGTATTGATACTTATAACGTCATATGAGGTACAGATTTGAAAATACATAAAAAAACGAAGTGTCAAAAGGTGTCATTAATGTGTAGCTTTTCATTTTCTTATCTTTTTTGTCATTACCCAATCATTAATTACCAAGTTTTGTGTATTTGTTAACTTATTTAATATGCATTTATGATGGTTTTCACTTTCATCTCAAAAATTACTCAAAAGTATCGATACTTTACTCATTTGTATCGATATCGAGCATCAATACTTTCTTCTACATTGATACCTGAGCATGATTCCCAATTTTATAACTTCTCTCTCATACTCTGAAACCTCTATTAACCATCATTTGAATCTATCCTCTCACACCAAAGGTAAAATCTTTGATTATCACTCTTTGTGAGTTTCTCTCTCTCTCTCTCTTTCTACCAAAATTCTTCCTCGAATAAAGATTCCATATTCAAGAAGGAAGAGAGCACGTGATGAGGGCCTTAGTGAGCTTTAACCTTAAGTGATACTATCAGATTTGAACATTTGGGGGTTTAATTCGCAAAAACAACAAGATAGATTTCTTTAGTAGTTTGCTCATCAAAGAATTTCTCCTAGACTTATAATAGATTTTGATTTCATGTAGTCTATTAATTTTTTATACATAGGCATATTTGAACGATTTGGATGGATGGAGTTTTTAAGTTTTAGAGGTCGATACTATAAGGACTTGGTTAGATTATTTTATTTAAACTTGGATTTGATAAACCCACAGACTAGATAGAGATGGTTCAATCAATTTTACATGGTTGTTAGAAGTGTCAAATTTTTTGTTATTAAGACTAGTTTGCCTGAGACATTAGACCTTATACCTATAAGATAGATATATTATATAGACGACTTTAGATCATTAGATGCTTCTAGAGTGGTTTTTATGAACCTTGATATGACAAAAGTTGACATAAAGCCAGTTATACTTGGTTTTTATTAGAGAATATTGCATCTTATAGTAGCATATAATATGAATGCATGACCTGCTAGATATTCTGAGATGACTTTGCAGAACTTATGGTGGATGACCTGTATTATAGAGGGTAGACGCCCAAACCTAGTTAACTGGATAATGCATGGCCTCTTTTAGGCATCCATGCTACACAATGGCTACACCATATGTGAGATGATAGCCAGATCAGATTCTTAGTTGTTGGAGAGCATACATTCTACGAAGCTTCATCCCTCAACAGACCTCAATGAGATTACTTTGTGATACATACACTACACTCGACTATCAAAAAGGCCTTAGATGTCTCAGGATCAACTTTACAGACCACGTGATGATGTTTTAGGGGGTGATGCATAGCAGCAGTAGGATGAGCCCATGCCCTCTTCTTTATTTGATCAGCCCAACATTCCTCCCACATCTACTGAGCATTCAGGTGTAGAGCTACCTCCTCCTCCTACTTTTCTACCATAAATTACACAGTAGGATAGGTCAGAGCCCTATTCTTGACCATCTCAATATTTATACCTCAGCACTATTCATTTTGACACTTGAGTTCAAGATAAAGGAGTTGTTAGAGAGTTTATCACTCTTCAATCTATTGTCATGTCGGGTGTTCACAAGTTTGCTACACAGATGAATGAGGCAGAGCAAATGATGTATAACCTTAGGCAGATGATTGACCAGCATCAGAGAGAATCGACGATAAATCATGCATATTTGTTTATTCGATTAGCTAGGCCCAGTGTTCTTCCACTGATCATGACCATCTGATCCTCAGCCTCCTCCGCACTATCGTCCTTCTCCTCTAAGATCTCCTCCTGCTGGCTTTCTATCACACCCCAACCCGTGGGGCCCACTTGTGACAGACGCCACAGACCTCCAGGGTGCACTCAATCACACCGAATACCCCCTGTAGGCCTGTAAGGCATTCGCAAAATCTGATTTCCAAAACACTTCTAATAACCAACCAATCTAACACCCAAACTCCAAATATATATAAACAAGGCCA
>JAVXUL010006209.1:0-12634 GCA_035590515.1 Trichilia minutiflora | reverse complement strand
GACCGCATTTAATTTTCGATAATCAATGCACATTCTCCAACTAGATGACACACGTGTTGGCAATGACTCACCTTTTTTATTTTTGACCACTGTGATTCCTGATTTTTTTGGTATTACCTGAGTAGGACTCATCCACTTATTATCAAAAATAAGATAAATGATGCCTGTGTCAAGTAATTTAAGTACTTCAGCCTTAACTACCTCTTTAATATATGGATTTAATCTTCTTTGGGGTTGTTGAGATATTCTGGCATTATTTTCTAAATATATTCGATGAATACAAATTAAAGGGTTAAGCCTTTTATGTCTTTTAATGTCTACCCAACTGTATTTTTATGACATTTTAACATATCAATTAGCTTACCTTCTTGTTAATTTACGAGAGTAGAAGAGATGACAACTGGAAGAGTTTGCTCGTCTCTAAGATAAGCATACTTCAATCCTTCAGGTAGAGGTTTTAACTCTTGTTTGAGTACTTCACCATGTTTGTTGAAATTCAATTATCCTAAGTTTTCAAAGCATGACTTCCATCATTTGCTTTCCATCACCCGTGCACAATCAAGTAATGAACACATTTAGAAATCTCATGCTCTAATGGCATACTTGATTCAAATGAATTAACCAAATAAGTTTCTAAAGGGTCAGAAAAATTTCCTTCTTGAAATTTATCTTCCACAATATTCTCAATAATGCTAGTTTCCTTATTCTCATCTTTTTCATCACGTGGTTACTTGCACATATTAAAAACAATAAGCTCTAATGTCATGTTGTCAAATGATAACTTCATGACTCCATTCCTACAATTAATCAAGACATTAGAAGTTGTTAAAAATGGATATTCTAAAATAATTAGAATTGTATTATCTATTTTCACATATTGTGTATCCAAAACAATATAAAATCCACTGGATAAATAAATTTATCAATTTGAACTAACACATCTTCTACAATTCCTCTTGGTACTTTCACTGATCAATCGACAAGTAAAAGAGTCACAGATGTTGGTTTTAACTCACCTAAGTTGAGCTATTGATAAAATGAATATGAAAGTAAGTTTACACTAGCACTAAGATCAAGAACAAGGATAAGTAAATGTATATCCTTGCTTATACAAAAGATGTACAAACAAAATATTTCTATTGGTTGTATCAAAATAATAACATTATATAATACAATATTATGGCTTAAAGATAAAACTAATCTATATGTCCTAGAGTGAGTGGCTACAACTGTTACACTATTCACCATCTTTAATAAGATAGCTCCATCATCTAATCACTTCTTACTGTGAAGTTCCTGCAAACACATACAAATATGTAAGATAGTAGCTGAATTTATAATCCAGGAATGTGAATCTGAAATAACATTCAATTCAATTTCAATAACATGATATGAAAGCATACTTTACGCCCTCCTATGTCTCAAGCTCCCCAAGTAAAGATGATAGTTTCTCTTTTAGTGTTTGAGCTTTTTGCAATGATGACATTGATAATTAACTTCACTCTTTTTACAACCCGTTTGCCTTTATCCTTACCCTTTTTCTTAAAGACTGCTCCTTTGGGTTTAACCCTAGAGGATTTCTTGCCCTTATATTTTGATTTTTTATCAGAAGAAACAGTGGCAAGAATGATCTCCTTTCCCTTCCCCTTGGTTATTGTCTTATAAAAAGAGACGATCTCATTCATCAGCTTAAAGAGAGTTAATTCCAATTTGTTCATATTATAATTGGTAACAAACTGATCATAACTCGATAGAATAGATTGGAATATCAAACCCATCTATAATGCAACGTCTATCAAGAATCCCAAGGCATATAATTATCCTATAAAATTTATCATCTTCATAAGATGAGATTCAGGGGGCACTCCTGAACTCAGTCTTATTGCAAATAAGGTAGTAGACAAGTCATACCACCTAGTGTTAAAACTCTTCCTGAACATCTCTAGTATAGAGTGATAGATGTCATAAACATTTAACATATCCTCATGTTGGGCCTGTAAGTCATTACTCATCGAGGCTAGCATATATGATATTACTTTATGACTATCACCTTCCATCTCTAGAATGTCTCTCTCTCCTCTTGAGATGCATCAGTAGAAAGGGTTTTAGGTGAAGGTTCATCGATGAGATGATGACATAGCCCAGTTTTTCATAATCCAGAGCTATTATGAGATTCTTATACCAGACCTTAAAATTAGGTTCGATAAGTTTATGAATGTCGAGGATTTTTGCTAATGGTTTAGCCATTATTTTTGTATCACTTGATAGAGTTTTGAATATTTATTAATCTGTAGGAAAAAGAAATACATCAGTATGTATAAATGTATATCAAACTATTTAGTTTTAGATTTTAAACTAAATAGTGCTCTCACTACTTAAATTAATCTCATATTTCTTTAATATTATTGTAATATTATTACAATTTATTAGTAGGTGATTATATTCTTATTAAACTCATAAAACCTCACCTGACAGTTATTGGTTAAATGAGTCTAATAAGTCAGAAGCACATTTCTATTTCTAGCTCTTTACAAGGCATAATCAATCAACCTTTAAATCTTGTATATCGCCTGATAGTTATTAGTTCTTGAATCTAGTTAGGCTAGACCTAATGCCCTTTCTTAAATAGATAGCAATCAGACCACTCACCTGACAGATATTAGAAGCTCAATGCACCCTATCAAGAAACAAGTCAATTAGACTACGATACAATGTGAGACCCTCACCTGACAGTTATTAGTTTATCTCATCAGAAATGCCAATAACTTATTAATCACATTGAAAGGTTTAAGCCTAATATTTTATTAAGGGAGAATTTTATTTAGGTCTTATTTTCTTATACAGTGATGGGATATAAATTCTATATCATTTCTAAAAATGACATCTATTTTAAATCTTAGTCCATTACTTTTTTATTATATTAACTTAATAAATTAATAATTAATTTATTATTATTTATGTTGATATAAGACTTTTAATTACTCCAACTAGAATTCTACTAATTCTAAATTAATTAAAAAATTTAATTAAAATTATTATTCAATTAAATTTTAATCCTGAGTAATTAAAACTCATTTTCTGTTCGTATGGAATAATTCCATATTGAAAATTTCCAATTCGATAATTAAAATTTTTGATAACAGAAAACACTAATCAAATTAGTGATTAATGAGAATAGTGGCTTAAGAAATAAGATTAATAATTAATAATTATTTCTTTATTAAAAATTTTGAACAAGTTCAAAATTATACATTTTGGTCACTTATGAATAAATTACGAAAATATCCCTTATCGAGACTCGACTTATTTGATGTATTATTTTCATTTTTCTTCAATAAAACTCGATAATTAATGTTAAAAAACACTTAAAAACCCAATCGGGGTGTGTTCGAAATCCGAAAAATCTTAAAAAAATTTATGAAACTAAAGGGGCGACACGAGTGTGCCAGGCCAGGGGCTTGCTTGGCATGCAGTGCATGGACAAGCACGTCCCTCCCGTACGTGCTCGTACGCTAGCAGGGCGCCTGTAGTGCACTTCGACCACGCAGGCCCAAATAGGGGCTACGTTGTTTTTGTACAATCCGATTCTAATTTTTTTTCCACAAAACCAACATTTTGCCATCTTTATAACATACCCAAAAATATACCAAAACATTCCAAACACATCAAATTATACACAAATCCATGTTAACAACATTTGATTAACATAATGCATACTAACCCAACTAGGCCACTAATCAAACTCATATCAACATTGTCACCAACTCATTTCCACATTAAAATATGCATAAATATAAACATAAACCCTAGCTCTAATACCAATTTCATGTAAGGTTTTTCATAAAAACCTAAGAGATCTATTATGTTATTATATGCATGCTTTTGTTCATATATCAAACTCTTTGATAAATTAAGCTACTAAGGTTTAAAATTTTACCCCAAGAGTGTTATCCTTCAAGCTTCAAGTTTCCCCTCAAGCCTCCAAGTATATCCACATTCTAACTTGATGATAGAGATGATGATGAATAGTGTTAGAGACTTTAGTGCTTGCAAAAACAATTTTACAAACTTCAACAGCTATATTCAATATATCTACATATATATATGTATATATGGTTACTGTTAAAAGAAGAAAGAAACCATAGAAACCATAATTTTTCCTTGGTTCTCTTCCTTTCCTTGCTTTGATTTATGGAAACAAATTTTCCAATTTGAAAACCAAATGGCCAAATGATGAATTGAAAGCTTTCTCTCTTTTGCTTTTCTTTTCTTTGTTTTGTTTTTGGTTTTTCAAAATGAATTCATTCAATTCTATTCTTTGCTTCCACCATAGCCAAACATTTATACAAATTGGTCAAAATGAATTTTGAAACCATTTCTTTAATGCCATATAGTTGGCATGCATTTGAAAACTAAAACAAATAAACCAATAACATTAAAACAAATGGAAGCATATAAACAAATAATGGGAAATGATATTATCCAAAACCAAATAATATATTATTATTATAAATAATAATAATATAATTAGAGATATATTTTGATATATCAATTTGACTAAATCAACATATAGATACTATAATTAATTAATTAATAAATAAATAATTTTATTTATTAATTGATATATCAAAATATATCTTTTTAAGTCTCCAATAAAAATATCATATTTTCTGAACCAACAGGTGCTAGCGTGTTATTACTGAAAAAATTTATTCTTTACATTAAAGAATAAAATTACTTACCGATCAATTTATAGGAGTAATATAATTTTCGTCAATACAAAATATTATTAACTAACTTAATGATATTATTTTATCCATCATCAACAACTAGATATTATGTGTGACCCCCTAAGTTCATCGTAAATTAGATATGAGTCAATACGAACCTATTTGCATCACTTTGGCATAGCTCATTATTTTCGAACTTCTTAATGATCATGAGTGACCTCTAACAAGATATCATGACCCCTAAAATATAGAGAATATAATTAGGATAAACACATATAGTCGTACTTATATGTAGTAGAATCCTTTTGCTATTAACTCGTGATCGAGTGTAGGTCATGTTATAATCAAATCTCTAACTTGATCATAGGATCAGAATCTTAATCATAAATAAGATCCACATATTCAAGAACTCATTTTCAAAATTCATGTACTCTGGCCAGAGATTCAATCCTTGTAGATGAGTTCTACCTATGATTTCAAGCTCAAATACTTGAGCCAACAAATTCCATCACTTGTTCTCATACAATAAGAATAAATTGCCATTAAGCTTACTTCACCAGGTGTGGCTAAACTAGTGCGATATATATAAGTGAACTATGTGCCTCACTTTAGATAGTAGCAGTGATGTCTCAGGTTTAAGAACTAATGGTACATTGGTACGGTTATGCGATGAATCATTGACTGTGAATATTCACCCATATGATTCATCACATTTGATCACATTCAGTATCACGTTCTCAAATTTGGTACCCATGTTTATATTCTTGTGACATGAGACTCATCACCCAACTATTAATATCAGATACTAATATTGGCAGCAACAATAAAACATGTTGATCATGCAATGTCATTGTCCCTAATAATATCACCTCAATCGAAAACACGTTTTATATATATATTTAAATACAAGATTCTGTTCTTATATCCATAACTCTTTATGGATAGAATCTCGACACATAATATATATAAGAACATATCTCACATTAATAAAATGAATCACAATAATTAGCAACTGAACACAATGCAAAGTACTTAAATGCCATTTTATAAAATTTAAATATTTTACAAATAATTACAAAGTTTATATATAAAGAAATAATAAACTTGAACCATATGACACAATTGGTTCTAGAGCATATCTCTAACAAAACCATTAAACTAGAGAAGGAAAGGGAAAAAATAAAGGAGAAAATAAAATCCCAGCCCCTATTGACATACATAAAAGTCTCTAAGAAAAGACCAAATTTTCCTCAAGTGAAAAGGAAGAAGAAGATTACAAATGGGGATGAAAATGTCATTTTATATGGGTTAACAAATGAACTTGCTCTGTTTTGCACTTAGGGATCTAAATTGGTGTGAAATCCAAGGTGAAATCCAGCGCCAAACATCCCTCTCTAGCCAGTTGTGATGTATCAGTTCATGGGAGGGTTTGCTGCACCGATTTGCTTCTGTTTCTAGCTTATGCATTTGATTTTTGTCCTCCCCTGTTTTTGACATTGTTTTCTCCCTCATTTGATATTTGATTTTACTTAAATTTCTTTCTATATGATCCTCTATTTGTCCTCTTTAACTAGCAAAAGGCTTTCATCAATTGGCCTTCTTAATTAGTAGAAATTTAGCACTAAAGCTCAAGTATTTAGTTGCACTTCAATGCAATTCTTTCCAAAATCACACAATTTCATTCATTTACCTCAAAATCTTCTCAATTTATTTATTAAATTATGGAGTCAATTAGTTAATAATAATACCCAAACAAATATTTTATAAAAATAACAAAAGTATTTCTAAAAGATAAAATGACCATAATATCTCTAATATAAAAAATACGGATTTTATTTTAGCAAATTTGAAAAATGATGGAAGGTAAGTGATAATTATTATATAGATGCCATCTAATGAAAATATTTGCAACCTCAAAGATACAAAGTGATAAATATCTTATATCTGGGTACAAAATTAGTCTTATGTGATCATAATTTAATTTTTAATACTTTCTTTTTTTAACTTATCTATAAAAAAATAAAAATAAGATGGTCTTAATAAAATTATCTCATAATATTACACTAATTGTTACAAATTTTTTTCTTTTATAATAATTACCAATAATTGTCATTAATAAATTTTAAATTGAATGCATAAATAATTATAAGTTATTCAAGTATATACTAAATGACTTGATGCGTCTATCTCATCTAACAAATTTCTTTTTCTAGCTATTATAAATAAATAAGAGCCAGAATAAGAATTTTCCACACCTCGGTCGCCTATGAAAATTCAAAAGAGCGTCCCATGCCGAATGGCGACACAATTTTAACAATAATACCAATACGCCACGACTCTTTATGCATTATTATCAACAAAGAACAAAAATGTGGGCTCCTATCCTCTGATATTTTTCTTTTTATTGTCAATAAAAGGACAATAACGTGGGCATCGTCATATGATATTTTCTTTAATTTTCTATATGCGATTTGGACTTTAAATGGTGAGGTGATTTGGGACACAAGGACAGATTTTGGCGATTCCTAATTTATGACAATTATAGAAAAAGATATGAAAAATAATATAATTTACAAATATTATTAATTTATTTTGATTTTTTTATATTATTATTTATAATTTACTGATATAATATTGGACATCTATTAAAAATAATTAAAACTCTATTATGAGAATCTAAGCTCGGATTATGGGTAGGGTTCACTCTTCTACTCCAACAATTGAAGGACACCCATATACTTATATAAAACTTGTGTATAAAGGGTGAGAATTGAATAATTCGATACAATAGAGTATGAAAAAACCTGTCTACAACCCAAAGGAGATGTGAGTGGAGTCCTGGCAATTAAACTGGACTATCATTTATTTGAAGAATTAAAAAAGATATAAAATAATATGGAGAGGATGAAAGGAATATAATTTTCTTTAATTTCGTTATTTAGTCTATATATGACATTATAAAATAAAGCAAACTAATTGTAATATATTCGGTAAAAATACTCTATTTAAATTCAGATATATTATTCTAAAAAATTATTTTTAAATATAGTTTAATTTATTTTTAGAATTAAATATTTAAAGCTTTAACATATTTAGCAATTTAAGTCATAAATTAAATATTAAGAAGATTAAATTTATTTTTCTTTCAAATATATAATAGGACACAACAAAAATAAATTTTGTACAAGTACTTACAAGCTACAACAACAATAAACAGAAAACTTTAATTATAGAATGAGTTCAAGTTAAAAAAAACCTAGTTGATTAACCAATATATTACTAATAAAATTTAGCAACTAACAAGTACTAATGATACTTGATAATTTCCTCAAGAAGTCAAAAGCCTGATCAATTTTCCCAAACTCAAAGTTGTTAAACCATCAAGAATAAAGAAAGAACGAAAACAAGATACAAACACAAACCACAATCAAGTAAACTCAATTCAAAAAACAAAAATAAAGAAGAAGATTGTATTAATGGAGATTTAATGAATTACAAGAGTACAAGAGCAACTCTATTAATCAGCTACTCTTTTTATCTTTCTTAATGCTCTTTAAACTCTTTTTCGTCCTCAGAATGTTCTCTTTATCTTTTATTTTTATCCTAGGAAATATCACATTTAAATAGGAATCAATATAAGACTTAATTAGTGTAGAATTCCTAAAGTCAATAGAAAAACTCAATTATCCAATCCAATAAATCAAACAATTCAGTTGATCGAATCCCAATCTTAATCAAGTCAGCTGAATACTTGCCGTTGAGTTCTTTTACCAAACTTCCAAAACTCTCAGTTCCAAAAGTCATAAAGTTCATTCGAATGAATTAGTCACTTCGCTCGACCAAGTTTCTTGTTTTTTCTGGATTTTTTCTTGGCTGAATGAATCCTTACATCCGTTCAATTGAATCCCTCCCAATTCTTATTTAAAAATTAAATAATTCTTCATAATCTCCATCTTTATTTAAATTTTATAAACTTAAACTCTTTCTTCTCTTCACATCAGCATCTTTATCATGCTTTTCTACACAAACTTGCTATTGGAACCTTTATTCTTCCATTTAGTAGCCTTTACTTAACTAATTCTTTACTCATTAGTTGATATACTAATCAATTTACAATAATGTATGATTTTCTTGGTTGGCACAACCTTGTTCAAGAAGTCTATTGCATTTTTTTTTCGTATCCATTTTCTGCACATCAACCTATCCTTTAGCCAATATGTCTCTAATGAAGTGTAGCCTAACATTGATGTCTTTTGTTCTCTCATAGAACACTTGATGTTTTAGAAGTTGAATTGCACTTTAGTTGTCACAATATACTATAGAAGTCTCTTCACTGTCTTTTTTCTTAGTCATGAATTCTTACATCCACAATATGTCCTTAATTACTTCAACTGTCGCTATGTAGTTAACCTGAATTATTGACAAGGCTACTATATATTGCAATAATGCTTTCTAATTAATCATGAATTCTTTGATAGGGAACGTATAACTCGTTAATGATCTCTTCTTGTCCCAATCCGCAACAAAGTTTGCATGTACATATCCCTTGGTCATCTTAGCCATTGGATCTCTCACTTGATAACTTAAACAACAATTCAAGGTTCCTTTGATGTATCTTAAAATCCACTTAATAGCTTTCCAGTGAATTTTTTTCCATATTTCCCAGGAAACTCTTAACCAAACTCATGATTATGCCAATATTTGGTCTTGTATATACCATTGTGTACATCAAGATTCTAACTGCTATCAAATAAGGAGTCTTTAACATCTCTCGCTTTTCCTTCTCACTTGTAGGATCTCAACTTTTTTTATTTTAAAATATGTTGCTAAGGATATCTTTTGTTATGCTCCGATCATGAGGCCCACATGTGACAATTGTCACGATCCTTTGATATGTATTTCTTTAATATATATTTAAAATATCAAAATACATATCAAGAGCCTGTAAGGCTTCTAAAATACTTGTGTACAATCTCAAAATCATTTATAAACACTCTCAATATCCATTTCAAACAATTCAAACTCTAACAAATCACAATCAAAATCCTATCCAAGTATATATATCATAGTAACATCCATTGTCTCTTTGAGATATTTCAAAGCATAACTTATAAAGAAAATATACATTCAAGTTATAGAAATAAATTGAGCACATAATTTTATAAAATTCTTTTATAATTCTTAGTAACAAATAAATGATATTAATATTTTCATAATTCTCAATGGACTCAAATGTCTAAAATGTGAGTTGACTACAAGAATTATACCTGAGCACTCTAACTCTGATGCAGTCACCATTACTCGACTTACTCAGTTAGACTCAGGTTCACCTAAAATTGAAATGTGATGGGGGTGAGTATACAATGGTATATCTAGTGAGTAAACTAGTAAAATAATATAAAAATAGATGTATAAAACATTAAAACAAATCCTGGACACAAAAATAAGGTTTTAAAAATGGATTCATTTGTAAATATATAAAAACTTTTAATTACTTAAAATATGGTTTGTTAGTTTCAAAAATCATTGGACTTGCTATCTATTCTGGTAATTACTTTAGCTCTAAGTAATCTTGAGATTATTAGTAGATTTTTCTATGCATATAAAACAATAATCATTTATTAAAATCATTTCTATTTATAAAAATACTAAAAAATATGATAATTTATTAAAGAAAAACTGGCCTATCAGTGATATTGACCTCGAGTAGTTATGTGATGATATTCGTGATTGTCCTTTACATATCATATATATATATATATCTTATGGCCAATTTTGTATCACACTGATACTAACGTCCTACCTTATACCTGCCCCACCTATGGTCTACTCACGTAGATGATCTCTTCTTAGGTCTGTCCTAGACTACTAAATCAATCTACTTACCTAAGCAACATCTATCTAGATTTGCTTTAGGTTACCATTCTATAGCTACTATTTGGGCCTTCTTAGCCACATTATATATTAGATTGAATTATTATATTATTCTTTTTGTCCCCTTTAAAGAGAAATCTTTCTAAAGCAAGAAGCAATGGATTAAGCAACTAGCATAAAAGGTTGCTTTTCTAACTATTCCAATTAAATAGAATCTCATCGTATATAATCTCATAAGTAATTAAATAGAATTAATAATAATTAAATAGAATTTTTAAATAATAAGTAATTAAATAATGAAAGATAAATCCAACACCAAATTATCATATACATATCAATATATACAATTCAAAATAATAATCATATTGCTCAAAGAGTTATTTATAAAATTAGCATATAATCCCAGCTTGTTGGCCATGTCATCAAATTAGAGATCATTATTCAAGTCCAAATCATACATGTTATTTTTATTTTAAATCCAAATCATCATATCAAAATGGAATTCATTCATGTCATATACCTCATAAGAGCAATAATTATTTATGAAATCATTATCATTACAAAATCATACAACAAATGATTTTTATAAAAAATAAAATATAAAAATAATTATTATTTAAAACATGATGAATGAAATAATAACTAACTTCCTAATACATTAAAAACTTTTAAATTTTATAAATCATTTTAAAGAAAATTAAGAATAATACAAAGTCTACTCACACTTAGGAAATGTGTACTCTTCCTATATTTCTTCCATTTTGTGTGGCTCCTTACTTTCATGATCGATATTATTTGAATGATATCTATCATTTGAAAGATAGATATCGAAAAGGCTAGTAATATAATTCGTAAATAGGATTCGATACAAGCCCTATGTAATCGTTATGACCTATTAATATCTATCCTGCAAATGATATTACTAGCCGTATGTAATAGTTTGACCTATTAACTCAAGTTTTCTAATTGGCAACTAACCATTGAATTCAAATTTATTTTTGACCATTTATTTAATTTCCACTAGTGAAATACCATGACCATTCATATAAATACAATTATCAATAATTCATATCCAATTTCAACTTTTAACTCACTGCCTCCTATAGCCCCTATAAACAAATTCTATCTTTCAATAATTCAACATTATATTTACTAATTTTATGCTAAAAAAATATAATTTAATTCAATTTATGAAAATCTAACCTAAATTTATAAAAATCCTAATTGTATAGTAATCCACTTATTGCTTAATATAATGTCCACAACTTAATTTCAAATTTCTTACTATTTAATATCAAATATATCTATTCTACATCCTAAATAATATAATTTAAGTCTATTTATTTGAATTGGATTAACATTTACGAATGAACTATAAGTCCTAAAATTATAAATTTATTAAATTATGAAATTAATGCTCAAATTGGATAAAAGTCCTCACCAATTAGTTGTTAAAAGCCTTAGGAAGATCTGTATTCCTTTAATTTTGAAAAATCCCAATTTTGCTCAAAGCCTAACTGTAACACCCGTGTTTGTACCTTAAGGGTATATTTATAACTTCATTATATTTTCTGTTCATGCTTTTGTATCCATCGTACATATCGGTAGTTCGTTCGCTTATTTTCGGACATAATTAATAATTATGTTGACTAAAAAGAGTTTATGTGAGTGCACGTTGGGATTCCGTTGGTGGTTTTCAATTTCGGGGAGGACTTAAGTAAAAAAGTCTATTTTTGACAGGTTCGATCGATCGAATAACTTGATTCGCTCGACCGAATGAGGCTTCATTCGATCGAATGAGAGATTTGTACGATTAAAGTGTTGATTCGTTCGGCTGAACATCGTTTCGTTCGATTGATGATTTGAAAGCTCTCTGACTTCTGTAGATGCTGAGGGATTCGTTCGACCGAAGGGGGTGATTTGATGAGTACATAAAAGTGCATGTGTATTAAAGGTTAAATTTATCATTTTACACTTAAAGTATAATTAACTCTCTCCATTTATGCATATTTCTAGTTTTTGATATAAAA
>JAVXUL010006198.1:0-12635 GCA_035590515.1 Trichilia minutiflora | reverse complement strand
GTTTACTATTTTTTCTTTGAATTTTTGTTGCTTAATTTTAAATTATTTGACAATAAGTCGGGCTACCTATATATATATATCATTATTGTCATATTTTTGTCTCTTCCATCTATATGTATAATCATTTTTGTCATTTTCAAAGTTAAGCTAAGAATAGAAAATGAAAGGAGTCTTAGCTCATTGAATTCAAAATTTATGTCTTTTATGGGTTTAATTCTTGAAAAGATATAAAGTTTGTGAATGCAGCGAGTAATCTTCAAAGGATATTAGCTAAGAGAAAAAATTATTTGGTTTATGGAGAAGATAGCTTTGAGTTAATGGAGTGTATATCTATAATTATATATTTAGAAGGTAATCAAATTCTAGGTATTATTCCTATACCTTTAACTGTAAGGAACATTATAGGAATGATAATTAAATAGAAGTTACGGGTGTCTTCTATGCATGAACATATTGTCATAATGATTTATAATTCTAATGCCTTTCTATGTCTACCAGGAGATTTTAATACTTTAAAAGAATTTTTTAAAGTTGTTTCTTGAATCTAACTGAATATTCACTAAAAACTTATAGGTCTGCTAAATGTGATAGTTTATTATCTTTTCTTGATCAAGTTATAAAACAATATTTTATCTTATACTCAGTGTGACAAATCCTAGTATCTGTTTTAACTCTTAATTAATTGATTGATAAATTATATGATTTTGTCTATGAACCTGATCTAGTAATAGCTTATATAAATTGGTCAGTGTAAAGCAACAAAAACGATAAACTAGATTTAATACTCCTGACTATAACTTTTCTTTTTTATGGTTTGAATAATAGTATATTATTTCTTTTCTTTTTAGTTATTTTAAGTAAAATAATTGTTAGATGTTGATTATTAACCCTTGTAGAAGAACATTTATTATAGATTTATTTTCTTAATCAATGCTTACTCAGGTGATTTGTTCTATACTTTACCTTTTCATATTTAGGCATTAAGGATAATGTCTCAAATTAGTTAGCATGAGGAATAGTTGACATTATATGCTATAAATATTGTTTTATTATCCATTTTTCTTTAAAAAAAATTAAGTGTTTTTTGTGTTTTTTAGGTGTTTTAGTCTATTTCAAAAAATTTGCTTTATTAATATTATCCGTTTAATAGTCAAGTTATTATTTGATTTTGATTTTTAAAATTCATAGTAAAGTTATGTTATTCGCTTTTGTTTGAATTATTTAAATTATGAATTCTCATATTGTCATCAATTGATTAGTTGTTTGTTCATAAACCTATTGTAAAATGATGTTATAAACTATTTTTATTACACACACTGTAATACCCTGTATTTTAGTCTAACAGTAATTTGATCATTTTATCGTAGAAGAATATTTTTTTAATTTAAAAATTGATGTTTAGGAGCTAATATTAGTTGAATAAACCTTTATAGAGAATTATTAAGTGATTTGATAAGTTTTGAACGAAATTCGTTAAGTTCTTGAAAAGTATTCCTGAGGTTTCAACTACATACTCAAGCTTTCAAACAATATATTTATTGACGAAAAAATTCAATTGATGATCTGTTTGTTCCTACTTGAAGAGGACTCAAATACGAACAAGATAAATCAAATTTGGGTCAAATTTGAGGTCAGATGAGAGAGAATTGAACCTAATAATGAACTAGGTCATTATCAGATTTTCATAAGAATTTTAGGTGGATATCTATATTTTTTACCTAAATTCCTATTAATCGGAATGAAGTTTTGATATAAGAACTCTTTTTACTGATCAAAGAGGGTAGAAATATGATTCTATATAAAGAATAAAAGTAAAATCGAACTCTAGATAGAAGAGAAAACAATATCGAAAGTGAGGGACCTAAATGATATTTTTTTAAAATAATTATACTTACCGAAAGACCTAATTGAAATTTGTCATGAATCAATACCTTTTGTAAATGTATCAATATACAGTGATAAAAATTCACTGTTTTTAATATTTTAAGAGAAAATAAGGATACTTATACCAAAACTACTAATATTTTGATAAAAATATTGATGCATTTTGAGCAAAGAAACACCCATCAATCTATAAAAACAAATATCTACCATAAAAATGATAATTTTACTACTTTTACCCGTAAGTTAATCAGGTCGATCTGTTTAACTCGTAGACCAAAAATCTTTGATCTTAACTCATTTATTGTGTGAGTTAAATTGATCGACCTGTCGAACTCTGTTCGTTTTACAATTTTAGATAATAATTTATTATATTGATAATTTGATAAAAAAATTAATGTTACATATATGAATTAAATTTTTATTTTAGATAATCTGATATTTATTAAGTGAATAGTATATTAATATAATAAATAATAAATGCGAGTCGTGAATAACGGTGGTAGAAAATTCTCATTTCAAAAATACCAATTAGTCTATGCATGACCGTGGTAGGCAACGATGATAGAAACTAATGTCTTTTATTTATTTATTTATTTTTATAATAATTAATAAAAGACATTACATATATTTATAAAATGGTGACAAGATTTGTTTAAGCAAATTTTTTTACAATTTTTAAATTATTGAATCAATATATTATAGGTTGATTGAGATCAAATTTAATATGCATAATTAATTTAATTTGACAGTTGTCTTATACCATTGGTCAAGTCTTTTGTTATAATTTTTAATTTTGGGTGCACATCTCAATCTCAAATTATAAATTAAATATTCTTAAATACGTCACTTTAAAAAATTTAATAAATATAAAAACTTAATTTAAAGATTAAAATAAAAATAAAAAATTTATAACAAAAAAAGGTAGAAATTATACCTTGCTTCATACCTATGATCACATGACTTTTTAAATATATTTGAAGTCCAGGGAGGCAGCATCAGAGTCGGATGATGGATCCATGGCCAATTCATTTCATATTTTCATTCAGAAAGCCAAGAAAATTAGAGATATTTCCATTATCATGATTTTCTACTTAAGAAAGTAGTTGTAATTACAGTTCAAGGATTTTAAGGACCCACGCACTAAACCCTCCAAACGAATTCTAAATATTCTGAAATTTTCCCTTGGATTGCGTGAAATTTCCTTCTGGATACTACAATTCGGTTGCCATGTGGAAGGCAAAGACACAAATTCTTGAAGGAGACTTGGTCATTACACAACATAACTAACACAAGGATAGTGTCACTGTCTCCGGTTTGAATAATTGGACCAAAAAAAAATAATAATAAACAATAAGGGTATTTTATTTCTAGCCTTGTTGGACTTTCTTTTGGTAACCTATTCTATATTCGATCAATCGATCAAAACAAAGGGATTCGGCTAGCATGCTGCATTTCTTCTCTATGGCCTTGCAACTGTCCAACACTCCCATTATTCCTAAGCATGCATACATGCTTATATAATAAGTATTATTTTATACATACATACATACATACATACATAATAAAGAATACAAATATCAGAGTCCACAAGAAGAGGAAATATATCTTATCATCTGCAACTGAATTTTCAACATGCCAAGCAAAATGGTAAATCAAATTTCTAGTTTTCTCACTTCATTTCATATGTTATATATGTATATATGTAGAGTATGAGAGTACTGAAATAATAGATGGATTATGCATGGTTGGTGATGTGGATTTCAGGCAAAGTTTTGCAAAGAAAAGGGAGTGTTAATCACCATGTACGAAGAGAATCCTAGAAAGAGAAGGGTATCACCAGGTCAACCTCAAGATCATCATCATTATCTACATCATCCCCATCCCCGTCGCCATTATCTTCATCATGCTTCCGAGGGTAAGGAATATAATAGGAGAGCTGAGCTTCTTCGCTATTCTGAACGATTAAGAGAGTCAGCTCGACCAGTTGAATCCAATCTCTTACAGACAGACCCAACACCTCCAAACAAGCAGCAACCGTCAAACGAAGTACTTACCTAATCTATCTTCTCTTGTACATTTATGGCATGCACATAAATTAAATTGTTTAAAAAAGATTTAGTAATATATAAAAAAGAATTCGACTTGTTCAAGATTTGTTTCCTTTTTAAAATTTTTTCTAATCTTATCTCGGGGCCAATTTGCATCATAATATAAATTTTATATTATTGATGTTAACTCGACCAGTAGCAGCTCTGCGAAAAGCCTTTTGTTCTTCAGCGGTTATACTAGAAAAAAATTTTGGTGTCTTAATTTTCTTTATCCCATACATTATGATATATTAGCAACTCAGAATATATCATAATGTTTGTTTTAATCTAGTATTATTATCGTCATTGTTACGGTTGATGATTGGAACTGCATAATAAATATAATAAGGTTGCGATTATTGATCTAATTTTTATTTGTTTCACAAGAGTGTCGCTGTCCTCAAAAAGAAAAATTCTGCGAAGACACCCAATTGTCTGGGAGATTGTAATATTTCGATTCCAAGTTTCATCAGATCTTTGACGAGTCCCAAAGGCAAGAAAGACGGGAAGAAAAAGAAGCAAATCAGTTCTACAACCAATAAAATGAAAGCCCGTATGAAAAGCTTCCAGGTGAGAGAAGCATTGGAATTACCTTATGTGTACATATCGACGTTTAACGGTTTGTTAGAATGGAGGCGATGTAGCTCTTGAGCTACAATTAGTAGAATTAAATGAAATCCCTGAATTAATATTAATGGTCGGTAAACAGTACTTGCCAAATAGAACTTATCTTTATCAAACATTTAACTACGACATTTTAAATTTTTGTAAGAGCCCCAATATATAGTTACCAGCATAAATGTTACACTCTAAATTATCTTTTGTTCTTCTGATCAGCTACTTACTAACTTGTAACTCTTAATAAATCCAATCATTTGTGATTTCAGGAGCAAAAGAAGAGAGGATTTATTTCCAAACTGTTTTCGACATTACGAAAGCTTAGGTAAAGCTTTACCTGCTATTACTTCCACTCGGCCGGGTTATGTACCTTCAGAAAATGAGAGAGAAGAAAAAAAAAAGGTTCATTTCGAGCGCAATTGCTTTAATTGGATATAGTCCATATATGCAAGAAGCATTAATTTAATTTATTTTTATGATTCTTATCTATTAATTATCTATAGCAAGCTTGGATTGAGTTTCTTGGTATGTGATTTCTCCTGTTAATCTAGATTAGAGTGATTGATGATTCAGAGACAGTTTCATTGTTGAAATAAACCCCATATATAATATTTGGTGCTGAAGAAATTGTTAGTTTGATGGGCAATTTAAAACTTCATGATTTCTTTGTTAAATTATGTTTCAAAATGATACCTCACATTTTCAAGACTATAGCGTGGTACTAACATAAACGGCTATAGGAACTCTGATAACATGCTTCTTGCTCCCCTGCAATACCATCTCCCCAAATGAGTAAGCTCTTGTTGCATTGGTGGCTTTCAATACTATCTTTAGCTGCATTGAAGTGTTTCCTCTTATCTTAAACACCTGCGGTGAAACAGTAACTTTAACACCTGATGGTTCCTTTACAGTCACTGTGTAAGTTTCATTAGCACTGCTCACATTAGTTATTTTTCGAATCACCTTCCTTGACCCAACAAGATTTGAAACAGTGATACTTGGCGTGTTCAAATCTGAGCACCATGCATTAGTTTTCTTGGTGCATCCAAATCCTGTTACCCGTCTAACAGAGTCATCGTCAACTCCTGGAACACTGCAAAGAAATTGTACATATTGCTGGAAATGGGCATTGAATATGAGTCCTGGGTCAATGGCTCGAGTTGGGTTGATAAATCCTGCACCAAAATCAAATGGGGAACCATGAACTAGTTCGTTAGTTGACTGTGCTAAAATGGGAGAGCCAGAGTGATCAAATACATCTGCACTTGTCATCATTGCAGATGTAATAGCTGCAGGATTCCACTTGGGGTGTTTGTGCTTGATTAAAGCTGCAACACCAGCTATATGAGGGGTTGCCATGCTGGTACCAGACAGCAATGCAAAGTTCTTCCCTGGACAGATCGACAAATATCAATAAATTGAGTTTTCCTTTCTGGTAGTTCACGTTATGTGTTTTCTGTCAATACTCGATATATGACTAAGAAACTTGAAGCAGTTAAATTTATTGTCATAAATCTGATTTCTGGTTCAAAAGCTATGAGTTATTTGTGGTGCGCATGTTCCAAATTAAATGAAGTATCAGTATTCTACAATGGTAACATTGTGGTATAATCCGAGTGGCATCATCATACCACTGACAACCAGACAGCATGCATTTTTTTTTTCCTTTTTGGTACCTTTGAAAGTTTGATCTCCTTCGCTATTGGGGCTCCACGCTGCCCAAATTGAGGACCCTGGAGCCATGATATTTGGTTTGAGGACATCAGCAGTTTGCAAAAGTGCATTGTTCACATCAGGACCCCTGGAAGAGTAGGACGCCACAACTGGTGCCCGACCATTATAAATTGCCTGCCTTCCATCTAATATTTTTGCTCTTGCGTTAAAAAACACAGCTTGTCCACTCCTGCTCCTTATAGTATTGGAGTTGTAATATTCCCATAAACCCTGCATAGCAAATGGATAATGCCAATCCATAAATGATTAATTTTAGGTAGTTCTGCATATAGTTATCTGGTTTTGAAATGCCAAGAATACCAATCCATACCGTGGAAGCTTTCATATTGTTGAGGATAATTCCTGGGATTTGTAGGGTTATTGTAGTACCCTTGATTGGCGTAGACCCCATATCAGGGTCCAATCTGAGGATAAATCCTGCAGCCCCTATCTTCTTAATGTTGTCTGCGACAGTTTTAATGGTTGCATCGTTATACTCAAAGTCAAAAGTATATGTGCAGATAATTAGCTTTCCTTGAACGAGGAACGGGGTGAAGAACTCTGGATGTTGACAAGTCTCAAGTAACAAGAGATCATTTGTAATGTTCTGATGACAGACGTCAGTTGCTGCTGCCATCGGATAATACACTCCTCCTGCTGTTGGAGCTGCATAAGGTGGCAAATCAAGCTATAAGCATAGTTATCTAACTTGTTTAGAAGTTAGCCCGAAAGACATGTTTCTTTAAGGATAGAATAAAACGTGTTCATGCTTAATGAATTAGAACATCTAGGAACTGAAATTTTACGTGCAAGCCCTGTGCCAGAGAAGCTTTGTCCATTGGCCAACTTGATTGTATTCTTGTACTTTCGGTCAGTGGTAGAAGCAGCAATGCTTGTGATCCAAGGACTAAAAGAAAGAATTGAACTGGAAGAAGGACCACCATTGCCAGCAGCTTGAACGACAAGAACTCTAGCTCTTGTAGCAAACAAGAGCTCCATTTCTAGTGCACTAATGAAAGCAGCAGGACCAGAAGGGACTGATGATGGCCCTACTGAGAGACTTATGATATCAACTCCATCTTCCACTGCCTAGAGCAAGCAAACACTATAAGAGTTTATTGTCACTTTAAGAAACCAAATTTTTGTTGATTTTTTCTTCAACAGAGACCAAATTCTGCAAATACTTCATCTAGTTAGTGTGAATTCCTAGAACTTTTCCATACTCACAGACCTGATCAATAGCAGCCACAACATCTGACATATAACCTCCGAATGTATAAAGAGCTTTGTACACAGCAATCCTGTTTAAATAATAAAGTGGGGGAAAAAGAATAAACATGGAAAACTGACTTATAACTCCTGTAGAACTTAGGGCATATAGTTCAATATGGTCTCACAATTAAAATAGATAAATATATACCACCCCTTTTGTTTGTCTTTTTTTTTTTAAATTTTAAATACCTCGCTCCTGGAGCCATGCCACTTGCATATCCATAATTGAAACCATCAACAATCACTGGCACCTGGTGGTTTCCTGCAGCTGTTGATGCTGTGTGGCTGAAATAAGCATAGATCAAGCAACGCAAATCAGAGTTGTTCATGATATCAGTATTTGCCAAGATAGCATCAATTAGTATCTCTAACAACAATAATCATTCTGAAAATGAAAATTACATGCCAAAAAATACAACATGTATAACTTATAGTGTAAGATAACTTGCCTTCCATGGCCATCAGCATCAAAGGGAGACGCATAGTCACGAGTAGAATTGAAATCACCATAAGCAATTGCTGCACGTGCAAAATATTGTGCTCCAACTATCTTACCATTGCATGCTGTTGAGGGAAACTTCTCCCCAGCATCACATTTCCCTTTGAATTTACCTGTACTTACAGTCTCTCTAAAAGGTTGCAAGGCGAAACTAGGATGCTCAGGATTGACACCTGTATCAATAAAACCTATCACTACCCCGTCACCGGAATTTTCTGCTCCGCCCAAAGTTGGCCAAACGCCTGCAGGAATTCCGAGGTATTCAGGTGTATGCATTGTGAACTTCTCCATTTTTATATCTTCATGGATGACTCTAACTCCTTTTGCATTTTCAAGAGTCGTCAGAACCTGAAAGATGGCGTTAGCCCCATTCTTATAATTTCTATTTTTTTCCCTTACAGCTGATCGAGTAATAGTAGTTAAAGCATAAATCTGTCATGTGTATGAATAGTAGTTAAAGCATAAATCGAGTAATAGTAGTTAAAGCATAAATCTGTCATGTTATCTTGCAAAGCTGACTTCACGCTAATGTGGATGCGTACCTCTTCAGAATTTATGTGGATTGCAAATCCACTGAGCAAATGAGTGTAGCTGTAGAGCTTCGTATAGGAATCTCTCTGGAGGAGAGACTTTAAGAATTTGTCATGCCCACGGCTTATTTTCTCTTTGTACATCATATCGTCTACCTCATTCCTATATGGTAATGTTCAAAATAATTATTTATCCAAATCAAAAGAATCAGAACCTTATATTTTAGAAAATAACTGGACAAAAAAGAAAACTATCATGATTAGGACGAATCCAACAAACCTGTCGTAGAATTTTTCTGTTTTGAGAGAAATAACAGGTTCTTCATTCATTAGAACAATAAAAACCTTGGCTTCCAAAGGTGTAAATCCGCAGATTGCAACAAAAACGATGAATATAATGGAGTTGCAGTCGGCCATTGATAAGAGTTGTACTATATCACAGTAGGTGTTTTATTCTTTAAGAAGGTTCTTTCCTTGACACTACTAGGACGAAAAGAGTTCAGTTGTTAGGAACAAATTTCATTTCTTCCTATTAATATTCGAGGTAATAAAGTGAAAAGATGCGGTTGAGTTCATGCATTAGTAGCATCCATGTATTTCTCATTTTCAAACCACTCTAGCATTTGGTGGGTGAACTCCTCCTCTTCTCTCTCTCCACTACAAAAGGCATCCCATTTAAATTCATCCGTACCACAATGCTCATTCTAATTCAGCACCATGATCGTCTCCTTTGTTTCAAATGACGCCTTATTTTTATTTTTTATTTTTTATTACTTTGTTTGCATGAAAGAAGATAAAAGTTGATTTGACAACATTCCTTATTTATCCACCGACATTACAAATCAAGTACATTCATCTAATTTTTATTTGAGACACATGCCATAAGGCTGCAAAATGTGTAGAAAATCCATTTTCTAGACATCTTCAGTTAAATGCTTTACAAAGAAATAACGGATAAGAATAGGCAACTGTTATTCATAAACACTGCAGACATACTGAGTAGTCTAAAAATTCCCATAAGAATAAAGAACTAGAGAAATCTTTGCTGTCGAGTATACTCCCAGAGAGCAATGGCACCACTGACAAGGACATTGAGGGACCTAACAACTCCTAATTGTGGAATCTCAGTGCAAGCATCCAACACGTGGATTATTTCCACAGGTATACCTTCCTTTTCACGACCAAGGACCAACACCTGCCAAGAAGATGAAACAACTTCACTCCGTATAATTTGTGAGAAAAATTGAACCTTTTATACTGTTTTATTTATTTTTTTTCTATCAATGTAGATAAAGGCTTTCACCTAATGGATAATGAGAACATAAGACATAAAGATGTTTTGGACTATATTCATATAATGTACCGTCTTTTTTGGAAATATATACTGATCAAGTGGTACACTATTTGCTGTCTGCTCCAACCCCAAGATGGAGAAGCCTTCAGGTTTCTTTCTCTCTAAGAAATGCTTCACACTATTAACAGAACTTCTACAATTGGAACCCACTTCTCTGCTGTGACATTGTAAAATGAAATGCTTGTAAATAATTTGATAACTTGTTGAAAACTAAAAAAAATATTTTATATACTACTTACAAGAAAAAATGTAGAAGCATCTATAAGAAAACCAGAGGAGATGCAGCCCATAACCACTGAATAAAATGATGAAATGAGGTCTTATACTGCAACAACAATGGGAGAATCACTCAGCAGTTAACTGCAGTTAACTACTGCTAGCTGAAGCTAGTCAAATTGTCTTTCTATGGAGCAGGGATGCGACATCTGTGCAAATCTAATTTCCATGAACTGTTATCCATAAAACTCTTTCATGGTGATGCATCCTCACAAGAACCTAGTTATCAGTTTAGATGCTGAAAGGTGAATATCTGATGCTGTTCATACAATTGTTGCAAACTAAACCAAGGATCCAAAACAACTACGAGTCAGAAGATAGAATAAGAAGGTAACAGAACATATGGTAGTGGATTATTATCAATACCTGATGAGTTGGAACTGTTTTTCATTTCATATATTTGCATCTGCAACGGCTAATGCAGAAGCCTTAAACACCTGTTACAAACAAATTGGCATGAATAATAGATAAGCTGAATAAAATTGCTGAAACTAGGACACACAGCAATAACAGGGCAGAACTGGGGGATAGAAAAAATTCAAGGAATAAACTCAAACAGATATGTTACTGTAAGCTTTTGATAGGAAAGATAGTGCTTGATGAGCTATAGACCCACGCTAAATAAAAAATTGTTACGCTTTCCTATCCAATTAAAGTGAAACATATTTGGGGATTTCTTGCATTTGTGGTGCTAAAATGTAATGACATACCATCTGGAACTGCTAAGAATCTCACATTATGTACCATCTTCTTTCCAAACATAATTAATATTACATGATAAAATGTTAAGCATAAGTTTTCTTTTATTATTAAAATTTATCACAGAAATATCACATTGCTCCCCTTGCTCTCCAAGATCAACAATTAACATCCTAAAACTGCCCTACCACCACTTTATGCAAAAAATTAATAAAATATGACAAGCATATGTTGGAACTATAACAATCACAGTCATAGTGTATTAACACAAATATACTAAAATTGATAAAAAAAAATACAGTAAACAAAAATAATAGACGAATAATAGACTGTAAAATTAAAACCAATACAATAGACGAATGATAGACTGTAAAATTAAAATCAATCTTACAGAACGTATGATAGAGGTTTGTACGGGTGCAATGTCCTAAGATAGTATTTCTCCCCTTCTCGAATTGTTTGAAAGACAACGGAGTCTATCTCCCAAGATTCAACTATCAATTCTTCTGAGATTAAGCAATGAAACTCAGAAGTCAAGTAAAGTACAATATTTTTCTTCTTTCGGACAGAGTATATTTTTTTTTTCAAAACAAAAATCGTATGAAATTTAATATGTTATACTTTCTTTTATAGACAAAATATTTAACATATATAACTCTTGAAAGAACTCTTGAAAGAGTTATGATTTTTCATAAACAATTACAATTTTTTGATTTAAATATGAAGAGTTATAATTTTTCATAAAAAAATTACAACCTTTTAATTTAAATATGAAGAGTTATAATATTTTTGAAAAAATATAACGTTTCTGAAAAATTATAAATATTAAATTTAAAACATAATTATTTAATGTGGAACTTTGAATTTTTCTTATTTAAACACATACACAGTAACAATATCTGCATCATACCTCACATGGACGTGCCAATCGAGCAAGGTTAAGAATTTGATCAATTAATGATGCAACAAGGATAAATTGTTGTCGACTTGACCTTATTATCATTTCCATAGCCAAACTCCTAGCCTGCAATACCTATCCATAGCCAGACTCTTAGCCTGCAATACCTGATCAAAAAGTTCATCTTCCTTTTTCCATTTCTGCTTTCAACGTAAAAATAAAATTACATCCATTAATTTATGTAGCCTAATGACAAAATAAATAGAGACATATGGTTTTATGACAAAAATGCTTAAATACTGGACTAATTACATAAAAGGGCGAAAAATATGCTCGTTACAATTAGTTGCATATCAAGTTTAATACATACCTAGAGGCTGTTTATAGGTTTTTCCATTTCCGAAAAAGAGAACTGGAACTTTTATCTTGATTCTCATGCTTAGAGAGAGTTTTTTTTTAAAAAAAAAATTGATGAACATTTAGGCAACTGTGATAATTTTAGTAATAAATACTGGAAAAAGCAAGAAATATTTTGTCTAATCACTCATTTTATTTAATCTGCATTCATATTTTTTAAATAATTGAATTTAACTACAAACCCTTAACTATAGGTATTCAAACGGAATAACTCTTATTACTAGTTCAACCACAAGACTCATTCAAAATACTGAAAAATAGGAAAAACAGAAAACTAAGTTTTGTAAGAAATTCTGAACTTGGATCATATATTAACATTTCTTCCCCTTGATCCAAGTCTTTGAAATCATTCCAAGTTGCTCCCTTAGTGACATGAACTGCCCAGCCG
>JAVXUL010006176.1:0-12636 GCA_035590515.1 Trichilia minutiflora | reverse complement strand
AAGAAAAGAAATAAAACATATAAATCCACTTTGTTACACCTCACTCCCCAAATATGACTTATAGTTCAATTTATAAACATTAAACACATTTTAAGCACTTAGGTCCCATTACTCTTAGCTACATTACACCTTATCCTAATGTTCTTTATTCTTCCACTTATTAATAATACCCTAAGCATAGAAATTTAATAAACCAACACCATAATATGTATGCAAAAATTTAAAAAAAATGACTACATGGATTTGTAATGCTATCCTTAAAATGAATACTTATCCATGTTAGGGAACCGGACGTTACATTATCTCCCCCGATAACCTAACTAGAACACATGGTGTCTTATTTATATGGCCCATTTAAATAATATTTCACTAATAAAAATGACTTATATCTCTTAACGACCTGACCAATATAGAACATGTCAATATCTATTGACATGAATTAAAATATTTTAGACTAAGTATATAATTTTACATTGACTAATAATTGAAATAAGTTCGATTATTATATCAATTTGAAATCAATCAATTAAATACAAATCATTTTTTTATTAAATTAGGAAGCAAAATAACTTTTTAATAAATATAATTTCAAATTTTCTCAAAGAAAATCAAATCCGATTTACTTATCTCAACTAAGCTATTTGCAACTCTAAAACTTGGCCAATTGTCCTTTTTCACCAATATCACTTTCTATTATAAAATTATCACTATTCTTTACTAATCCAAAATAATAATAACTAAAAATCCTCTCATTAAACACAATCAATCTATTATTATGAAAACATCAAAATATTTATATATTTGTAGTATGTGTCTAAAATTTAATCTTTAATCCTATTAGTTTAAGAATATATTAAATCAATAAAAATTATATAAAATTTATTAAAAAATTTACTAGCTTTCTCCTCCTTTTTTTTCGTCCCCCTTTCCTTTCTTTTTGTTCTTGTTCTTTTCTTTCTCCTTTCTCTTTTCTTTTTTCTCTTTCTCTCTCTTCCATCTCTTTTTCCCTCTTGGTTTCTTTTCTTTCTTTTATCTTTCTCATGTGTCCTTTAATTCAATTGTAAAAATATGAAACAATTTCATCCAATTACCATCTCTATGCTAACCGACTTTACTATTTATTGTTTCTCCACTCGGACCTTTTTTTTTGCATGTCATTTATCAAAATTAATTATTCAACTTTTTATTCCTTCATCTTTTTTAAACTACATGACAATTTAATGATCACCATCCAAATTTTCTCTCTCTTTATATATAAAATACTCGAATCCGTCTCAAATCCATTTAAATATATATTGACATTACTCATACTCATTCTAAATCCGATTAATAATACCCGTATACTACTCGATACTGTTATAAATATCCGTTTAACTATTTTTTTTTGAAATAAAAATATAATAATAAAAAATATTAATAACAATTAAAATAAAACCCATACATGATATATAATCTAAATAAATTACACATATATTATAATTAAGTCTAGAACATTCTAATTCTTTGTATAAACATAATCTTTATGTTTAAATTCTAATATAAGATTGTATGTAAAATAAATCATCCATTCTAATATATGATAACAAACATTAAAACTTATATTTATTTATTAGGTATATTACTATTAATATAATAATTAAAATTGTCTAATAATAAGTGTATCTTATTTATTTTAAGATTTATGCAGGTTTGGATAGTGGGTACCAAAGACTATAAACTTGAACCCATTACGGGTTTAATTTTAATATCCAAACCCGTCCTAAACTCTCTTTTTTCACTATCCTAATCCGTTTTATTAGGGTCAAATAAGATTGAATACCTAAAAAATCCAATCCACTATTATTCCTAGATATTACAATTATTAAGAAAGAAATCACCATTAAAAGGTAGAATTTCCAACTACTCTTTCATAAAGTAGTTGACATCTTTCTGTTTTTAAGATTAAAAAACATTTACTCCTAAAACAAGATTTTTTTTTTTTTAAAATTTGAACGGTTTCTTTTTATTAAAAAAACTAAGTTGATAAATTAATATATGAAGAAAAACTATTTAAAAAAAGAGTATTAATATTTTATATAAAATAAAATAAGGTTAAGAATTTTAGACTTTACATCGTTTTCACTTTGCCCTATTTAGTGTAACTAAATTTGTTTTTATAAGTTTCCTTGAATTTTTAATTTTGCTATTTACATAGTGATAAGATTAGTTTTATAATAGAGAATTGAAAAATGTCTAAAATAGAAAAAAAAAATCGATTGACAAGAGTGAAAATGAGTATATATTTAAATTAATAGAACTAAAATATCCTTCTAACCAATTTTTAAGAGTTTAAACATATTTTTTAATAAAATATTAATTACATCTATAGCTAAAATTTAAATTTTTTTAATTATATGGGATTAACTACAATATATTATTTTAACTTTTGCATAGAATTTTTAATTTTTAAATAAAATATTAAGTTTTACATACAAAGTGATATACCAAAAGTATTACCATTTTATTTGTGATTATAGTGCATTTGTTATGTTTTTGGTATGGCCCAATCAATTTTCCCTTAATACTTAATATGTGTGGTACTTATATAACACAACATATATGATTTTAAACTATTTTAAACTGCCCTCGATACATACCAAACGTGCCTTACTATCTCTGAATTCTTAACATACTATTTTCGTTTTTGAAATAGAAAACAAATTGTCAGTAATCTTACCAAACCCAGAGCTGACAAGTGAATCATAGGTCTCTGATCTTCTTGTTCGTACTGTTCTTGAATTTCCAATATTCCAATCTTCGATTCATCTTCTTTCTTATCTTCATTGCTTCATCAGACGGTCTAAAACTCCCGCAGACAATCACCCAACATTGCTCCTTCTCAATCAATTGTGACTCCAGCGCTTCGGTAGTATCAAATGAAACCAAAGAAAATTTGTCAGAATTACCGCCAAATTTATATCTTCAAAACATTTAATCAATATTGAAAAACTTGAAAAACCAACCTCATCTTTCATGTTGAGAAGAATTCTCCTAATTTTTCTACAACCGCCATTGCAGTCAAGGTTAATTCTCATCACCATGCAACAAATCAGCAACTTTTTACAGGGACAACGAAACGTCGTCAATAATTGATCTGTCATCTAATGGCAAGCATACAAAGATAGAATTAAGATACTGTGCTAATCTAAACTCACCTGAGCATGTCTTTCTTGCATGAAATTGGGAATTTGCGAGAATCTGGTGTTGTTTTTCGATGTGATAGTTTTAAAAAGTTAAACAGAAAGAGAATGCAAGTATGGTAATTCACCAACAGCTATTTTGGAAATTCTTTTCTTTCCAAAAAATTGGAATCTGATTCTCCTTAGACTAAGAAAGAGCATTTTTGTTTATCCCTTTTGGCTTATTATTCTTCACTTTGTATTTAAGGTTTGTTTACCTTGTAGCATAAACAAAAGGTTAACATCACTTGAGGTAAATGATTTGTATTACCACAAGCAACTCTTTCTTGTTTCCAAAGGCTTGTGTTTCATTAAATTTAAGCACAAGTTATCTTATGTTGAATGCCCAAATAATCAATACGATAAAACAGAGAAAATGGAAGAAATATGATTTCATTTACTGCAACTTTGCAAAACAAAACAGAGCAAGCACATCCGACTAGTGACTATATTTCTTCAAAATCTTATTTCATTCCAATGTTACAACACTCAAATGCTAACTAAATCAATGATTTCTATTTCGTTGTGAATTTATAAGTATATACATTGTGGATTCAGCAATAAAATTTTTATTAAAATTTATATTTCGGCATGCTGGATCTTTCCTTAGTTGTAATCAACTGCAATAAGAGCGGAAAATTCGCTTGATCATGGCAATTTTGCCCAGAGGATTCCTGTATATCGTAGCTACTTGCCTTGTGGATACTTCACCAACAGCGGGATATTTACATGTGAGAGTTACCTTCTTCTCCAACACATTAACCAACACAGACTCTGTCTCTGCCCATAAAGGAAACAATTAGAAAATTAGAGTGTTTGATAGGAAAACATTGAATTACAAGTTCAGAATAAACATTATATCCCCCGGTAAGATTTTAATTTTGACCCAGATGAATGGAATAAACTTGCTATGCGCTGGGACCATATTCAAAACTGAAGAGATGAAAATGAAAACAAAATTCCAATAATTGAAGATGATACCTGGCCGAAGAGATTCCGTGTTAATGAAAAAGTTGGGACATTTAAAGAAACTGCTCGTGTTAATTACAGCTTGCAATGTGCCCCTCTAATTCTGTCCCATATATATAATATACCCTCTTATCCTTTCCCAGAATAACTGAGTAAATTGTATTGTTTTTTTTTTTTCTTTTCATTTTTTAGTTCGTACCAAAAGATTCCACTCTATGAAAAGGCTGATAAGAAGTTGAGCTGATGCCTACAAATTAAAGACACAAAACCAGGACCACCTATTTTCCTGTGGGGAAAAAAGGCAACTTCTTGTGCTGCTTGAGGAATTGCATTAAGCAACACTATTCATTTCACAGTTAAAATGCCACTTCCATCCTCGGGGATAGATTCCTCTAAGTTAAATAATTGCGATGATGCTAAGTAATTGCGATGATTTTGAACACATTAGAGATATCAGAGAGCCATATGGAAATCTCACCGTTTAGTTTTGACATCATATCAGCTATTCTCTTCTGACACTCAGAGCACCGGATATCTGCAGAGAAAACAACTTCCTGGACCTGGCAAACAGCGACAACTTAGCCAAAATCCACGGGAAAATCAGAACGAACTTAAATTTCAGCAGAACAGAGGGAGAGAATACAAACAAGAGGCATGGATAATGATTCAACAGAAGCAAGGCTAGTTCCCGAAATTGACTTGGTTCTTGACTTCTTGAACCCAATTCCTGAGACTGGAAGCCCCTTATTCTTAACCCCATCATCATTATCATCAGCAAAAGCAGCCATTGAGTTGCAACTTGATTTTCCCAACGCACGTCAACCAATTTATTTATAACAACTAGTTAACAGGATGAAATCCCATCTCACAGGAGAATGACCGAGTGAGTGAAATTGAAAGAGAAATAGAAAGTCAAAGAAATGGATACAAGAACAGAAACAGCTAGCCGATCCTTCTTCACTTAAAGAGGAAGCCCATCTTTTCTTTTAGATGCTTCAATTGTTGGAGATGGAAATGGAAGAAGGGAAATGAATAAAGGACGAACATTAACATACAAAATTATGACAGGAACATCCTATGTCGTAAAGTGAAAAAGGACTTTTGTGCATAGTTGACAAAGATGCTTATTACAGAGAAGGAGGCCCACATGTTACTACTGTGCTCAAAATTTTCTCTTTTATAATTATTTCAGAGGTTGCTTGCCGGAGCTAACACTTTTATTGTCCAACTTTTCGTTTCAATTACTCGGTCAAATCATATAAGATTAGGTACAATAACAACAACAGTAAAGCGAAGTAATAACCCAAGTAAAGCTAGTTGTGTTTTTGGACAAGAAACAAACAAGCTATCTCTTTATAACCGTTGCAAGATCCTAAAGAGCACCTATCTTGGAGCGTGGGCGTAAGCTATTGTGTTGGGCCCCAGGCAGCACTAATTATATATGAGGCTCAAAATTTCAGAAAGCTTTAAAGTATATTTTCCATTTTCTCTTTACATGATTTGTGTATTATTTTGCTTAATGATTTACCATGCTCTTGTGATAATAATTTTACGTAGTATAAGGCTTCATTTGGAATTTTGATTAACATTTCATGCTTATTTTTTTTTAATCTCACACTAATTGTTGCTTAAAAATCAACGAAAAAGATTTTTATGAATGCATCTTAAGTTACTTGATCGAGTCTTTAAGATGAACTATAAAACGTATATTTATTGCTTGGCTGGATTCTCCATGGTATATTACTGAAGTCAAAAAAAGCGGCGTAAGGCTAAGGCTAAGCTTTGCCCCATTTTCACCATACGAAATTTTCAATATACATGTCACACTCATTTCTAGAAGGTCGTGCTACAGTATAGATGATATATAATACGTATCACCAAATATTTGGTTGAGTGTAATAATTTTTTTGTTATATTTTTTAATTTTTATTTTACAAATTTTATTATATATAATAAATTAGAATTCAAAAATTACAAATTATAACATAAAAATTAAAAAATATAAAAAAAATTTATTACATGTAACGAAAGATTTGTTACATCTATATCATGCATTATCTCCATTGTAGCTATGCAACTTCTTTGCGAGACCGGGCTGCAAAACTAATGAAAAACATGTGTTTTAAAAAATTACTTTTTATGAACATCAAAGAAAAAAAATAAAAGACAAAAATTGAAATAATTTAGGGATTAATTTTAAAATTTCTGAAAAAAAATACCTCCAAATGAAACACGATACTAAACAATAATCATACAATTTGCTTTTACATATTAAATTGATGGTTTAGTTTAGTGGGGATCTAGAAAAAGAAAGGAATTCTACCAATAATAAAATATTAATTTAGTAATTTTTAAAAAAAGAAAGAGTAATGCTATATTGTATTTATATTTTGTACTTTAGTTGTTTATTATTATATTATTAATTTTTATTATTTTATTATACTTTTTTTTTTAATTTCAAATATAAATTGATATAAAATTTTAATAAATTTAAATATATAAATCTGAATTACTTTAAATAATATTGTTTAGGAAAAAATACAGAAGTGACATGTGGATGTCCCATCAGTAAAACACATGACAGGTGGTCAAGTATAATCCCAGGTAATCCCTGCTTCGGATACACTCTGCCCCAGGTGTTCTCAGGCTCAGGGATTCCATCATCCCAGACGAACTTCACCCCAAGTAACTTGTATCCCAGGAAAATTAGCAGGGCCTCAGAATTTTCACCGTTTCAGGTGCCAAGAAGATATGGACTCTTTCTCAGGCTTTTCGCAATCATCAAATAGCACGCCACAGGTATCCGATAGTTGGAACTTGCAGATGCCCACCGTTTCAAGAATCAGGACAGCTTCTCAAGGAAATCACCCCAGGCCAGGATTCTTTCCATAATTGGTTCGTAGGCAATCCCTGACCAGAATATCAGTGGACACGTGTTCCCTCCCCCCTCAAAAATAGAAATGATTGCTGACAGCTGGCCCATTAAATGCACCTGTCCCATCCTCTGACCTTTTTCAAGTGATGGGACGGTGTCAAGTCTGCAAACCTGCAGATGTGTCAGCATCATTAATGAAATTCGACTATACACTACCCTATGCTAGACGTCATATCATTCCCATTCTTCGATACCAAGTCACTGTTCAGGGGGGATTATATAAAGCAGACCTTTTTCAACGGCAGGGGACTTTTTTGGACTTTTGGTGAATTTTGGCACTTTTCTGATTTTTTCGGTTGTGGAGCTTTGAGATTCGACATTTTCATTTTTACAGACTTAGAGGCTTGGAGAGATTTGACAACAGGATTATCTCCATTTTTCCTTCACCATCTTTATTGGGTAACTTTTGCTCATTTTCTCTCATTTTTAGCCATTTTTTACTTCTTTTTACTGCCTTCACAGGAAATATACTGTCTTCCCCCACCATTTTTCTGACTTAAGTATTGGAATTTTTCTGCCAGAAACCCCTCTCGGCGTTACTCCGAAGATGTTACTTTCTTTGCAGGCTTAGGAGGTGAAGCTTTATCGAAAACAGCCACACTTTTAGTCGCTCTCCGATAGGAAAACTTGCCGTTTGATAGCAGCTACATTCCTCTCACACCTCACCAACTGAGCATTCCCCGTTGACCGCGAGGAGGGTCCACGGATTATTCTTGCACCAATAGCTAGTGTCATTTGTGGGAATTGAACAAAAAGCCATTGAAATACCGTGTGTGGAGGAAAGAAGAAGAAAAATATCTTTTGAAATTTTTCCTTAGAAAATTTTGAGTTGGCAAAAAGAAGACAAGGAGATAAAGATTCCAGCTCCAGCAAAAGTACTACCCGTGCAGGAGAAAAAACCCCTTTGACTAGGGAGGAGCCTTAGTCCAGGGGCAGACACGTAGATAGATTGCTGGCCAGCAGGGCTAAAGCATTAGAGAGGGAATTTTTGGAGGTCAGAAGGCAAATGGCCAGGGAACCCGTCTCCCAGGGAGAAGGGAGAACACCACGTGTCCCTGGAGAACAAGTCACTCAAGCTCCCCGAAGTAGTCAGGCAAGGAGAGTTCGAGGATCTAGAGAGGTATATGACCAAATGCCTGAGCAGAGACTGATACCTGGGTAGAAAGAGAAGGCCAAGGCAATTGACAGGATGGAGGAGCCTCGTGCACCTCAGAAAATTAACACACCCTTTAAAATTTACAAAGGGCATGATCACCGAAGAAGTAAGGGAGATGAGAAGTATGGAGGTGTAGATCAGTCAGAAATGGAGCCCAGCCTTGATTCCACCGATATAAGGTTTTACCTCAATGAGAAACATGCCCTGTAGCAGTCAGTAGAAGGGAGATGGAAGAATATATAAAGAAGATGTTGTGTAATATGGAGGCTTACAACGTCCCTACTCAGGGAAGAAACTCAGGAACAAAAAGGTTTCTCGACTCAGGGTCTAAGTCCCCTTTTTTGGAGGGAATCTTATCCTTGGTACTCCCTAGGAAGTTCAAGATGCCCCAGCTGCCTTCCTACTCAGGGAAGACTAATCCGTCCTGCATGTTAACATGTTCAAGGAAATGATGCTGATTCAGGGATTAACTGAACTACAAATATGCCGTCCTTTTTCCCTGACCTTAGAAGGGTCGGCAAGACGTTGGTATAAGAATTTACCACCGTCTAGCATCAACAACTTCAATCAACTGGTGACCCTCTTTGAAAATGAATTCAAAGGAGCAGTAGCCACCAGTCAAAATCTGAGCACCCTACTATCAATATGCCAGGGAGCAAGAGAAACTTTGAAAAGCTTCGTGCGGAGGTACCATGAAAAAGTAATGGAATTAGGGGTCTACCATCATTCTTTGACTCTGAAAGGATTGAAAAAGGGCCTACGATTGGAAAGGGCTTGGTACGCTATTCATCAGTGTATAGTGGATACATATGAAACAGCCAGGATAAAACTACTAGACGAAATTGAGATTGAAGGACAAATGATGCTTAGGATGAAAGAAGAATCCCGAGCAGTCCCAACCAGGAGGGAACATCCTCAGGATGTGTGACAAAAGGAAAAAGGGACTCGCTACAGGAATCCCAAGCACGATAGAAGGGATGCAGATATGGGAGATAAGGGTTAGGGAAGGTTCTTACCCTGACCCCCCAGGGATGATAGGCCTTTAAAATAACTCTCAATGAGAAGTCCTCTCAGGAGGGTAGAGCAATTGGCTATCCAGGGATTCACTCCATTAAAGGCTCCTCTGTCAGAAATATACGAGTATGCAAAGAATCAAGGTCCCCTGGCACCCTATCCCCAAGCTATGAAAGCAAAGGTGCCCTAAAAGACCAAAGGTCGATTCTATGAATTCCATAAGGAGAGTGGCTATATCACTGATCAGTGTGAGAATCCATGAAATTAGATTGAGATACTAGTCAAAAACAGTTATCTCACAAATTATATCGATTCCCAGCACCTCCTCTCAAGGTCCAGGCAATATTAGAGCGATGAAGACTACCCTGAGCAGGATCCCGGTGTCATGGTCATCTCAAGAGGTCTTTGATGAGTACATAAAAATGTATATGTACTAAGGTTTAAATTCATCATTTTACACTTTAAAGTATGATTAACTCTTTCCATTCATGCATATTTCTAGTTTTTGATGTAAAATTTACTTTGTTTGTAATTTTTGTTAATTTTTATTTTGATGCAGTGAACGTAAAAAGACCATAACTTTTTTATCCAAGAGAGTTTCATAACTTGGAACAAATGATTTGATAATACAATCAAATCGTTTGACTTCATCAAGAATATTGATAAACCTTATGTATACAATAAGGAAACTAACAATTCCATCACATTCCTTATATTATATATAGATAACATACTTCTTGTAGGTAATGGCATCGACATGTTGATTGAGACAAAATTATGGTTGTCTAATATGTCTCCATAAAAAATTTGGAATAAACGACTTATATTCTAGATATTCATTTCTAATAAGATTTTAATAATTTGTATGTTCACTCACTAAGTATATGATTATATACTCATTCTCTCATAGATTTGTTTCAGATACTACAAGTTTAGTTAAGAGCTTTGGATGGTGGTGATAGTATGAAGGGTTTAAAAACTCAGATATATTTTTAAACTTAACTCACAATTTTATCAGTTGTATCTATTGGGTCAGCTCAAATTATTTGTATTATAAATCACTTTTCGAGTTTTGTAAAGAATATTTGAGATCATATATTTGATATGTTTTATAAATTAGATATAGATTGGAAGAAGAGAGAGAGAGAGAGAAGAGAAATATTTTGAAAAATAGATTTAAGGTCTTGTATAATTTGGAAGTATATTCTAAGTCAATAAAATGTACTTCTAGAATTCGTAATAATTATTATGTGTCTCAATTATAGAGTTAGTGCATGACAAAATTAATATTTTGCTATAATTATTGTCGTTATAAAATAAATCAGTAATTTTTTTAACATTGATTGTATCGTATGAAAAGAATTCAAGCACAAGATACTCAATTCCTAAGTGTACGTACTTATAGATAAGCTGTAAACATAATAATCTTTAATTAATTTATGAACTTTCAATTAGATAATTTTGTATTTAAATTGATTTCTTATCTGAATTTATTATCTAAATACCTCATTATTTAGGTTGAAAAAATTAAAATAATTACTTGAAATGTGTAGAATTACATATAATAATTTAAAGCATGGGATTAATTCAATAAACATAGCTCAAATTTGTAAAATATTTAAATTATTGATGTATGAATAATATTTACTACACGAAGGAATTGTAAACACACAAATTTTTAATTTGTCTCACATATATTACCTTATGAAAACAATTATTTCACTTACTTTTGTCCAATAGAGCATGTATTAACTAATAATTAATACACTCGCTATGTATATACTATTGATAATAGTATACTTCATTTTTTTTTTTAAGAAAAAGAGATAAAAGAGATTATGAAACAATAAAGTTTAAATTAAATTATGAAATAATCGACATAAATTTGAAAAAAATTGGATTTATGTGTAGATTATGTATAATAACTATCTATGTTTAATAAATTAATTATAAAATTGTAGGTATAATGATAAAAAGACAAGTTAATATTATTAGATAATATACATAGATAGATAGATTTGAAATCTTTGTGACCCTTTTTCTCAGATTCTATGTCAATGGCTAGCAGGTATACCTCGCAGTGGCACATGGCTTGATCATTGAAATACCATGAATGGAAATTATTTCCCTTCTCAACTTCAGAATATATGGACTGTCGCTTGTAGTTGTGTTTTTTGCGTAATTCAAATTTGCAGTCTTAATTGTTCATGTAATATAAAATGGAAGCAAGTAGGGTGCACTGTCTTCATTTTCCTGTTGCAAATAATGTAAATTAAATTTTTTAACTTTGATAGTACTTATGGTATTAGTTTATGGTCACTTTATTTGTTCTCAACGACATAACAGTGATACCAATAGGGTAATTTTTATTTTTAATAAATTCAACTCATGAATTTTATAGACTAATTATTTATTTCTTTAATTATAATATTTTTAATTTAATTATTATATAAAATATTTTTAGTATTATATTTAGAAAGAAAATAAAACCTCCCAAGCAAAAGTTCTATAGTCCAGTATTTTTGATTGGCCGAGAACGTTGAAAATTATTATTAATAGGTATTCGTAATATTTTGGGTATAAAATTCTCTCTCTCTTTGGTTTCTCAATCAGGTGGTTCTTATACTCCTAGTTCATATAGGAATACCTTAAAATTCCTAAATTTGAAACAAACATTAACTTCAAGTCCAAGCAATCATCTATCCTCTCTATAAAGATTAATCAATCATATTAAAGTTAAACGTAACGCTTTTGCTCCTCTTCTTTCCCAAAATCAGCTCGATCAAAAGAATTAGAATGCTGTCGTCTCTAGTGAAGTTAGCAGCTGAGAAGGCCAGAGATGCCGCAGAAGAGTGCTTTAAGCTTCAAAACATCGACATGGCCATCAAGTCTCTCAAAGCAGCAAAGGATTTCAACTCAAATCTCCACTATTGGAACATGTGATCAAAGTGAATGGTCACATATGGAGTTATGTCCTTTGGGACATAATTAATGGTGAAAAAGCACCATTAGAAAAAGTTGAATAATTGCATTAATTGGTCTATTGAGTTGTCTATAAATAGATAAGTAAAAACAGGAAATTATGATTAAGAAAGGATCGAAAGAATGCTGGTGGAAGGCTTAAGTTTTTAAAGAGAGAAATTTGGAAAAATTATAGAAACCTTGGTTACACCTTTTGCCTTTGGATTTTGGACGTCCCTACGTGCAACCACCAGTCTCACGTGTTAGTATGTATACCCTAAAAACCATTCGTGTTGTCAGTTTCAGGGCTTTTGATATTGTATAAACTTTATATTTATTAATAAAAGAAATTGTTCTTTATTTACATACATTAGCTGCTTCCT
>JAVXUL010006165.1:0-12637 GCA_035590515.1 Trichilia minutiflora | reverse complement strand
TTTAATTTAAAAAAAAACTCTATACAAAAATAAATATTTTTACTATATAAATTTTAATTTTTTTATATAAATCTCTATTTTTTATCATATAAATCTTTAAATCAAAATAATTAAATATCTTTTAAAAAACTTAATTTAATTTAATTTATACATTTAATATTTTAAATTATAATACTTTATATTTAAAAATTTTATAAATTAATATTTAAAAATTAAATTTAAAATATTTTATTTTATGTTTATAAAAATCTATGAATTTACTTTTATTTTATAATTTAAATTTATAAATATTTTATTTTATTTTTAAAAATTAAATAAAACTAATTTAATAATTTTATTTAAATTATTAAAAGATTATAATACTTTATACTATAAAAAAATCTAATTTATAATTTTATATTTATAAATATTTTAAAAAAAAATTATTAAATATAAATATAAAATTATAAATTAAATTTTTTATTTTATAATACTCTACACTAAAAAATTTATAAATTAAATTTAAAATATTTTTATTTTATATTCATAAAATTTGATGAATTTATTTTATTTTATAATTTAAATTTATAAAAATTTATTTTATTTTTATAAATTAAATAAAAATTATTTAAATATTTTATTTAAATTATTGAATGATTATTTTAGACTCTAAAAATTTAATTTATAATTTTATATTCATAAATTTTTTTTTAAAAAAATTATCAAATATAAATATAAAGATATTTATCATCAATATTTTAATAAAGAGATAAATAATATTTTAAAAAATTATAAGAAAATTTTTGTTATAAATTTTTTTGATATAAGATAAATATCATTTGAAAATGTTATACCAGATATTTTTTAATTTTCTCTATTTTCAAGCATCAATTATTAAGAGTGAACCCACATTAATAATTTTCATAATTTTTGATGCCACTGCATTATTGTACTTTGTGTTAAATATCATTTGAAAAAATATTTTTTTGTATAAATTTAAAAATGATCATTTTCAAATATTGCTAATGACACTCTAAGAATTACGAATAATATACTATTTAATTTGCTTGTTTTTTTCAATTATTGCGTTCTATTCTATCTCCATAACCAACCAAGTGACTGTTTTCCACGTAAATTGTAATCACTAAATCGTTTTGCTATTCCAATCCAGATCCAGTTGTCATTGTTGAATTCTCAATTTCTAATCTAATGTAGCCCTTTTGACCTTTCTGGCTGTGGCTGGCTGAATCGGTTGTTGGATTGTAGTTGCTTACCTTCGACTCATGCCCTCCTCCTTGGTAGTTTGTTAACTCGTTTACGGAAGTCCATGTCCAGTGGATGTTTCAATTTGCTAACATCTTCAGGTCCCCAAAAGAAAGAAAATAGAGAAGCTTTTGAAAATGATCAAATTTTAAATCGTTTTTTCTGAAAATAACTAATAATTCAAAAAAAAAAATTTAAAAGTAAGCCAAAAATTTTGTATTTGAACAAAAATATTCTTGTTTAAAAGTCAATTTTTTTTTTTATTTTGTTTTTATTCCAAAATCATTTTTGAATCAGGTCATTTTTATAAGAGTATTTTTGTGTAAAATACAAAATTTTGATTTACTTTAAAATAATTTTTAACTGTAATTATTTTTAAAAATCTAATTTAAAATATGATCATTTTTTGAAATTTTCCAAGAAAATATCGATTCATCCAAGGCAAGTAGAAACGGACAGCATGCTCAAGACTCATGGGAAGAAGAATTTACAAACATCGATTCAAATTATGAATGCATAGGAAATCAAAACAAAATGGTCAACACACAGTCCAACTAAAATTATACAAACGCTCCGACTCGGACTCGGACTACAATTATAGTTATAGAGGTATTTTTGAAACCCATCCTTCTCCTAAAATTTAGGATAATAACGGATTGTAAAATATTTTGTGAAAATTATTATAAATCTATTTTATTAATACATAAATATTTTTACTTATGACTGTTAGTTGACTAATTAAAATTATTAAGATATATAAAATAACTTTAATTTTTATTTACTCTTATTCATATAGTTATTTTGTCTTGTGAGATAATAATTATAATACATAATTTATTTTAATAAAAAATAAAACATTACAATATCTTAAATAAATTTATTATTATTTTTTGTTAGAATAGTTTATTTATTAGAAATTTTTAACTCAAAAAGAAGTAAATAACAATAGAAATGAAAAAATTTATGAATATGTTAATATATTCTTCATTTATTTTGACAAAAAGAAATAAATGGCCATCAGGAAGCAAAATCCAATAGTGGAGTGGAAGGTGCTAACCTACTTCTCAATGAAGGCAGCGGCTGAAAAACTGTGTGAGTTAGAATCCAATGACATGAAGATCGTCGCCCAACTTTATTGAGTTCGTTTAAGATAACAGACCAAAACAGGCTGAGAAACCCAATAAAATGGAGATCAAAACCGAAGTTTATCGGGTAACTTTAGGTTCACAACACAATCGACTATAGACTGGTTTTGGGCCCTCAAGACCAATAATTTGTCCATTAGCAAGGGGTGAGTGAAACAGTAACTTTTGTAACTAAGAAGCATTCAGCTTTCGTTTGACTCTTTATTACCTGTAAACGGGCTGCCATTTGATGCATTCTATGGAACCCAAGAAGCTGATTGATCAGCTGGATTTGAATGACCGTGTCAAAGATTATTGAATTCATCAAACCTTAATAAATCGGTTTCATGTATCAATCCAATAGTGAGAAGCTTCAGTGACTTTGGTGTTTCAACATTGCCTTTTCCTTTTGGCTTATAGTTATGGTTATGCCGGCATCAGATTATTATATATATATGGTCATTCCAACTTCCCAGGTAAAGAAGGGCTGTGTTCCAATAAGTTTGAGATCTTGGAAACGTCAAACCTTCGTCAATGCAGTCTTACAGAAGTGTAGAATACATTAGTATTGGTGAGAGTTGTGTGGTAACATTTAGTCACGGCAGCTTCTGCAGGAGATCGATCGTTCATAGAGACACCAACTTGGGCAGTTGCTCTTGTTTGTGCAGTGTTTGTTATAATTTCTATTCTCATTGAACGTGGGATCCGATCTCTTGGAAAGGTTATTATACTGGAAGCCATACTGCCATAGCCATATTCAGAATTTCAGATACATTTGGTAAAGCAGTATTTATATGGGTTGATGATGTTTACATTTCTTTTTCTTCAAATGGCATGCAGTCGTTTCAGAGGCGGCAGCAGAAAGCCATGACGGAGGCTTTAGAGCAAATTAAAGCAGGTTGGTAATTCAGATCAGCACAGGAACCTAATGCTTTCCATGCATGATCAATTTATATAGTTAAATTAATCTGATTTTTTTTAATGCTGAGTTGATAATACTAGGATTCATATCTCTACTAATTACAGTAGGCACAAAACCAATCTCCAAAATATGCATCCCAGAGAAAGCAGGCGACATCATGCTTCCATGTAAGAAGGAATTCAAGGAAGAAGATAACAAGAAGAAAGATACAGATGATCGGAGAAAGTTGTTTTGGTATGCCGGAGATACTATATGGCGTCGAGTACTTGCTTCAGGAGGCGGAGATGATTATTTCTCCAAACACGTAAGAACAATGTAATGAGTAAAATGTAATTGGACCTTGAAAATCTTGTTTAATTTGTGTAATTATTATAAACAATTATGGATGGCAGGGTAAAGTTCCATTGGTTTCCCGGTCAGCAATTCACCAGTTACACATCTTCATATTTGTGCTAGCAGTCTTCCATGTTCTATACAGTGTTGTCACCATTGGTCTTGCAAAGGCTAAAGTATGCACATCATTTATTAAATTCGTTCTCAAATTTTAAACGACGAAAATTTGTAGAAATAAATTTGAAAGCTAGGTTAATTCTTAAGGTCTATTATATGAATGATGTGCATAGATGAGGAAATGGAAAGCTTGGGAATTGGAGACTGCATCCTTTGAATATCAATTTACCAATGGTAGATTCAATTGCCTTTTTTTCTCTTCTGGGTTGCAAATATGATTGAAGTATATTGATGAATGGTGTTGTCGTTATTGCAGATCCCACAAGGTTCAGATTAACTCGAAAAACTTCCTTTGTTCGTCGCCATACTGGCCTCGTCGCATCACCTGGCCTTAGATGGATTGTAAGATACATTAAGTTTGATTACGTTCTGTCTCAAAAATAAACAATTAACATTTTGGTATGTCTCACATTTCTTACAAGAGAATATAAATGTAAATTCTACAGGTTGCTTTTTTCAGACAGTTCTTTGCTTCTGTAACAAAGGTGGACTATTTAACCATGAGACATGGATTCATAAATGTAAGTTATTTTCCTTCCGTAGGACCAAAGCTTGCATCTTTGATAGAATTTTATTCTCCCCTCCATTGTACTATTGCCGCAGGCTCATTTTGCTCCAGACAGCAAATTCGATTTCCATAAGTATATCAAAAGATCTATGGAGGATGATTTCAAGGTGGTGGTTGGGATCAGGTTGATCTTGTGTCTTTTACTCTCTCTGTGTTCCGTTTCTGTATATGCAAGAAAAATAAAAATTACAGAAATTTTCATTTGCAGCATACCATTATGGACATGCTCTACAGTGTTCCAACTAGCAAATGTACATGGTAAGACACCAGTCTTTATTTCTCTTCAACCTTTTTCCGAAGTTTCTACTGAAAATTTGTTTTCTTTCTTCTGCAGGATGGTATACACTAAGATGGATTTCATTCATACCTGTAGTTGTAAGACATTTCTATCTTTTTATCTTCAGTTTTGACTTTTGAGTATAAGTATATTATTTAGCTGAAGGTTGTTATGCAAACAGATCCTTCTGATAGTTGGTGCAAAGCTTGAGATTATAATAATGGAAATGGCTCAGCAAATTCAAAACAGAACAAATGTGATAAAAGGGGCTCCCATTGTAGAGCCCAGCAAAAGCTTCTTTTGGTTCAAATCACCCTGATTTGATTCTTTTCTTGTTACATTTTACCTTGTTTGAGGTAATTCCTGGTATCCTATCCATATTTTTTTTGTAGATTACATGAAATTTCAGTCAAATATTGCAATTTGTAATTGGAGAATGTAAATTATAGTTATTTATTATTAACTATAGTTAGCTTATTAAAAGTTAGTTGTTACTAATTAAAACAGTTATTTTTCTAATTCTCTATATAAATAACTAATTGAACTTATTAGCTCATTAATGAGATTCATTCAATCTTAATAACCATGCAATTTAAAGCATGTATCCCTCAAATGTCCAGTATTCTTACAAAAATCACAAATTCTGTCATCTATCTTATCCTTCTTTTTAAATTGTCCCTTGGACTTATGAGCATCTCAAGCAAGCATCACATTGTGATCTAGAGCTTCTCCAAAGTTCCGTTGAACATCTCTTTGAGCTTCAATAGTCTGAATCATAGAGTATACTTTGTTAACTGTAGGAACAAGATCAAACATCAAGATCATGCTTAATAGCTTTATAAGTCTCATTTAAGCCCATTAAAAATTGTATGAGCCTATTAGAATCATCCATTTCCCTTAGTCTTTTATTCACATTACAAATACACTTTCCACAATTACAATAAGACAGAGGTCGAAGTCGGTTGAGACTATCCCAAAACTGTGAGATCTTGTTATAAAAGGTAGCCAAATCACTATTACCTTGATCAATATAATTGATTTGCCTCTAATACACCTTAGGGCCATTACTCATGCCAAATCTTTCAACAAGAATATCCTATAGGACCTTGACATCTTGACAATACAAGAAAGTTACTGCTAGATCATTGGATAAAAATCCAAGATTGCACCATATAACCATTCTTCCTCCATTTTAGATACTCAAATGAATCTTCACTAGGTTTCTTGATTATACCATCAATATAACCTAACTTATCTCTTGCACCAAGTGAGATATGAATCGCAGAACTCCAAGTGAGGTAATTATGGTTATTCAAAGGAACAGTAACTAAAAAGAAACCAGATTGATTTTCTTCAAAGTTAGTAGCGAAAGCATGTAGATCTGCAGGATGAGTCCCAAGAACTCCAGTATTGCGAGAATTTTCGTTCACCATTATAGATCTGAGAAGGTAAAGAACAGATTCTAATGGACAAAGCAAAAAAAAAAACAAAAATAAACCGACAAAGAATCGGAAGTAAGCAAAGAGATTGACTAGCAACTCAATCAATTAGCAAGATAAGAAAGAAAGAAGATCAGAACCTCAAAGTTCTGATACCATAAATAAAGAGAATTTGATATTTGAAAAATGAATCTTATTAATGAGCTAATAAGCTCAATTAATTATTTATACAAAGAATTAAAAAAATAACTGTTTTAATTAGTAACAACTAACTTTTAATAAATTAATTATGGTTAAGTTAACTATAGTTAATAATAAATAATTATAGTTTACAGAGAACAAAAGATTTTACTCTTACAATTATGTTTTTCATTTATGCAGAACGCATTCCAAATGGCCTACATTTTGTGGATTTGGGTAAATGAAACCAATCTTTACCTGTAAAATAAATTTTAATAATCTCCTCCTTATCCATGTTGTGATTAGTTTTCTTGAACTAAATAATTAATTGTTTTGTTGACTGAATCTTTGCAGTATGAATTTGGGTTGACATCATGCTTCCATGAAAACTTACCCGAAATATTGACCAGAGTTTTCCTTGGTGTATCTCTTCAGATTTTATGTAGCTATATCATCTTCCCTCTGTATGCCTTGGTAACTCAAGTAAGTCCTCGTACTCCATTGAAACAAACCATAAAAACCTTAAATCTCTGAAAATACTAATGATCTATTATCTATCCCATTGAATTGAATTTTTCAGATGGGTTCTCACATGAAGAAGGCAATCTTCGAAGAACAAACAGCAAAAGCTCTGAAAAAATGGCAAAAAACTGCAAGGGAACGAAAGAAGCTAAGAAAAGCAAGTCCAGGTCCAGGAACAGGAACTGAAATTGATATTTCGATGAGTGTTGAGAGTAGGCCAAGCCAAGTTTGGTCGCCATTGCATTTTCTGCACAAGTTGAAGCCAAACAGCGTGGTCCTGGAAAGTGTAGTGAGTTCTCCGAAAATTACCAATTCCGAAACGCAGTTATCGGATAAGGTAATAAATAATAGTTGATGTAATATGATATGATATAGTTAAAAATTATATAACAACAATAATAATATTTTACTTTTTCATTATAACGTGTATTGTTAATTTGTGTTGTGAAACTGAGTTTGTGTTTAGTAAATAATCATAGAGATTATAATTATTTATGAAAGCAGTTGTATTTTTTTCCCGTTGGCTGTTTCTTTTTTATTTTAATATATTACCAAGGATTTTAGTTTAAAAAACAAATATTTTATTTAATTATAAAGTCTCTTTCTTTTAGAAAAATTATTAAAATATATATAGAAATGTTATCCGATTATTAAAAAAAGGAAAATAATAAGAAAACTCTCTAATTTTGTTTAATTAAATGAATGAATTGTTAATTGTTATTGATTTTATATATGGTTAATTAGATATTTAATGTGGCAAATTAGCATTACTTCATTCATTAATAGAGGAGGTAAAAACAAAATGAATTGTTTATGTATAGTCTCTTGAGTCTTCATCATATTGATTGACATGTATTAGTAGTTAATAATTTAATTATGACAAGAATTTTGTTAATGAATATCTTTAGGCCACTCGTTAAGATTTTTATATTTTTAAATATATTAAAATTTATCATTAATTATTATATTAAATATAAATTTTTTTTTTATAAAAATAAATAGAGAAACTTAATAAATACTCTAAAAATACTTGTTAACAAAAATAATTTATCCTTATTACATTTGTGAAATTTATTTTTTAAAAATTCATCTTGCTAATTTTAATTTCCTGGATGGAATCCCACATTTAATTTGTTGATCTTCCAACGCAACTCCTCAACGAAAGTGAAGGGCAGGCATTCAGCTCCAACTTTTTGTTATATTTATAAGTTGGTGGAAATATTGCAAGAAAAACAAATGTCTATAGAATAAATAAATAAAATCCACGCCTTAACTTCGACGAACCGATCTGAGTTGCTTCTTGGTTTTTAATTTTCCAGCTTTTGACATTTTATAGAAGTTTATTTAAAATGGTATTTTTTAAAAAAAAAATTTGAAAAAATTTTAAAAAGAAAATTGCATTCAGATTCATCCCGACGATTGGTGAGATCAAATGGAACCCAATTCCAAATAAGAAGACCACTTCTTTCTTTCTTCTAAATATTTGGTCACTCATTCATCAAAAAATTGCTTAATCATGATTAATGAAAGAAAAATGTAAAAATAAATAAATAAATATATTAATTTTCTTTTAAATGTTTTATAATTTATTATTGGAGAGAAAAATGATCACTTCTAAAGATAAAATCCATCCTTTAACCCATTAGTTACAAAAATTAATTGAAAATCTTAGATTGAAAATTGAGTTATTATTATAGGATTATTTTTAATTGACGAAAGAAAATGTTTGTTTATGTCATAATTTTGACTATGTCATAATTTTCGCCACATGATTAATGATAGGATATCAAATATGAGTATGTGAAGTAAAAAAAGTTCTACATTGAAAAGTTAAAAAACAAATAAGTAATATATAAGTAGAATGGATCCATAAATTTAATGTCTTTCAGTTTTTGGGTTGGAAGTGGTGTCCAGTCCATAAATGTATTAACTTATTTGACCTAAGTGTGTTATCCCCAGAGTTTGGATGGGCTCCTGATTTTAACAAGTGGTATCAGAGTCGATGATTCGGAAGGGACGAGAGTAGTGTCTAAGTTCATGAATGTGTTAACTCATTTAGTCTAAGTGTGTTCTCCCCGAAGTTTGGGTGGATTTCCGGATTTTAACAAGTAGTATTAAAGATGATAGTTCGGAAGGGACTCGAATATAGAGACGGTGGTATAAGTGTATTCTCGTGATTGCTGTCACCATGAGGAATAATTAAAAGAGTTATAGATTCCCAAGAAAGATGACCTAAGGAGGATGGCCCAAAGAGAGTGGGTTAGTCCAAGGTAGAGTTATAAGACGTGGCTCCTAGAGAAAAAAAAGCACATTCATCTTTCACATGACTCTGAGTGGAGCATTGATAGATGCAGACTTCGGGATAAGTGGGCCGGGCTTGGTAGGAGTATGGACTCTTAAAAATACCATGATATTCAAATAATAATAAAAAAAAAAAGGCTTCCGTTTAAGGCAGAGCAAGTAAAGCTCAAGTTCAATATGAAAGAAACTCATACTTGAGGAGGAGATTGTTAAGATATCAAGTGAGAGTATGTGAAATAAAAAAAGTCCCATATTAAAAAGTTAAAAAATAAATAAGTAATATATAAATAAAATGGACCCATAAATCTAATACCTTAAAATTTTAGATTGAAAATAATATCTAAATTTATAAATATATTAACTCATTTGTGAAAGTATGTTATTTTTAAAGTTTAGATGAGCTCCCTTCTTTTAATAATTAGGAGGCAAAACTTTCCCAAACATTACGTTTTGCAGACTGGAGCCTAGTTAATACCAGTTGCCCTGACCTGACTTGTCACCAAAAATTCTACATACAATCCATTGAAACAGACCCTTCAACAATGTCCAAGGATACAATTGAGCAAAGTCTCAAAATTTTTCTTACAGAAACAGGAATCTCTTTTCCTAGTTCATTTTTTATGATTATAAGCCGGCAACACTAAACTAAAATTGAGGATACCATAACAGGAGTCACATGTTGAATATTGCAAATATATTACTTTTCAACAGTACAACCATTCATCAAATCACTTATTGCGTGTAAGTTATTTAATAGTAAAGATACAGTATAATAATTTATGACAATAAACCAATTTTACAATACAGGCTATCTCCCTCCGAAAGGTCACCCGATAACACACCATCAGCCTCCTATCATATATCGTCTATATATCACTCCCATTCTTCGAGAATTCATATAAAAAAACTTATAGGACACGACAGTTATTTTAAAAATAATAAAATAAAATCTAATGCGAAGAAGATTAACCTCTATTTCTTTTATTGATAATAACTATTTATTATCATCTTCAACTCTATCTATATATATATTTTTGAGCGATAATATGAAAATAACTCTCTTTGTCTAACCTTTACTGTTTTTCTTTCTTACTTGTAAAAGCTCTAACTTCCAAAATTATACAAAATAGATCCTTAATTAAATATAAATTAAAACAATTGCGTCTTTTATTTGAAAAAATATATAGATATAAATAAAAGTCGGGAGGAACCGCCATTTTTGAAAGAGGCAGTGAAAAAAATATTTGTATTCTATTCATTCGTCTTCATCCAGACCACTACAACTTCAAGCCCTTCTATCACGAAATTCAGTTTCCAAGATGGGAAATGCATAAAATGATTCCATAATTCAATTGATTTTAATAACGGTTATATATATAACTTTAAAAAAAATCAAAACTGTTTTCGTGCTTTCTATTGTATTTGTATATAATATTGGTGTGTGTTACTGATTTATAACGAAAAAGAAAAGTGAAGAAAAATTATAACTTTTGAGTTTGATTTAATTAAAGCGATTGGAAATGGTCAGTTAGGTAACCTAACTAAGGAGAAGAAGCCAAATGCACCCACTTTCCCAGATTATGCTTTGGATTTTCTTTTAACACTACAGTATAAAGTTAAAGATAAAGATGTCATTTAATTCATAAATAAATACCAACTTGATTATTAACATAATCTAATGTAGCCAACCATGTAATTTTACACATTATTTTATATATTTTGTATGAAACGGGCCAATTGAATCATATTATATATTTTTTTCTTTTGTAATCAAGGTGTCTGGACCAACTTACGCGCACCTCGATTAATTTTTGGAGGAAGCTAGCATAGCTTTTTAACACCACGACTCCCTACTTAAATCATGAATACATCAAAAAATCGAACATAGGATTGTGCATCTAATTATATAGTCCTAAATTCGCTCCTGCTAACTAGGCTATCATAGGTGGGTGAATCATTGGCTAATATTTTTGTGCCTATAGGCTATAACCATCGTTTCCAGTATCTGTATATGTTAATATATCAATGCAAATTGTTTCTCTTTCTCTTTATATTCTACAAGAAAATGATTAATGACAAAGAAGCTTTACTAGCCATAATTTGAGTTATTCGCTTGATACTGTAGATGGTAACTATTACATTCTATGCAATTCGATGTTAAATCAGAAGCAAAGCAAACATGCAAGGAAAACAGAAATCTAACTTGGAAGTTAGAACAACAGGTAGATGGAAGTATTTTTATAAATGAACAAATAGTACCTTAGTTCTTGCAAATCAGTCGATAAATTTATAAGAACGATATGAATATTAAAAAGGTTTACGTTTGCAATATTATAGTGGAAATGGAAAGAATGCCATTCAATTAAAAGGAGGAGAAGGTCCACAAGCGGAGCCACATGTAAAGCAAGCAACAAAGAAAATATATTAGCCCTCAATCAATGCCTGAATCATACGCATTACACGCATACGCGGCATTTTTAACTTTTCAATCCCAAGCTCTCAATTTTAACAGTTCATAAAAGAATATATATATATATATATATATCCCATAAAAAGAGACAGCAAACTGAGAGCTGTTAATTTCCTCTCTTTTTCTCGGTTGAGAATACGAAAGCAAACAAATACCTCCACGCCAAATGGGAAACCTATAAAATATAATATTGCCGACGATGGCAATTTTGACGTGGATGGAATTAACTACTCTTCCTTAACGTGCCTGTAGTAAATGATAATTTATAAAACAAGTTAGCAAAATTCATTTCATTTCATCAGTTACCAAAAAGTGTGCTTGTCGGATGCAAACGTGTTTTATTCCTACTGTAGGACAACTTCTAGGGTACTATCTTCTGTGAATTCGAAGCTGAAACTTGGTCAATTAATGCACGCTTCTCTCCTCTCCTATATATTCATCAGAATCTCGGCTACCTATAGTTTATATTCTTTTTGTATCTTTGAAGAACAACTGAACTTTCTTTGGATTGATCTATCTGGGTTCTGAGAATTTATCTTCAAGCAAATAAACATGTTATATTTGTCTCTTTCTCTCTGGTTGCTGCTGATAGATGTAGCTATGGCAGCTTCAGAGAGTAGCTCATCGGAGAGGGAGCTTAGTCAGACGCCGACATGGGCTGTTGCAAGTGTTTGTACCGTTATCATTATAATTTCCATTTCCTTGGAAATGATTTTTCACAAACTTGGAACTGTTAAGTATTCTGTTCTTTAATAGTGCTGCCAACGCCATTTCTTCTTTACTGTAAAATTTAACCTTATATGCGTTTCCTTTTACATTTATATATCGAACTGTCTTTGCTCCAGTTGATTTTTTTCTCTGCTCAAACTTGAACGTTATGTGGTCCAGAAATTTTCCGATTAGCTTGTGCTTCAGCTATCCTTTTTGTGTCTGAGATTCTGTTCATTTTCTCTACTTCATTGTTAATCATAGTTTAAAGGTTGAATTTTTGGAGCGTTCTTCATTTCGTCATATTGTTTCGATGTTGAGGACTAATTCAGCTGGTAGAATACTTTATTAATTTATGATGTTCTGTATTAAGT
>JAVXUL010006154.1:0-12637 GCA_035590515.1 Trichilia minutiflora | reverse complement strand
GAATAATACTATAAAAAATTTTAATTTATAATTTTATATTTATATTTGATAAATTTTAGTGTAAAGTATATACAATACGTGTTGTCGCCAAAAATGAATTTTTTTAATTTTTTTTATTTATTGACTTTTAGCGACGACATTTGGCGTCGCTAAAACTAAATTTTTTTAATTTTTTATTTATTGACTTTTGGCGACGACATTTGGTGTCGCAAAAAGATCTTTTAGCGACGATAATATTAGTCGTCGCCAAAAGTAAATCATTTTTAATTTTTTTAAATTTTTTTTATTTGATGGTTTTTAGCGACGATATTTATTATCGTTGCTAAAAGGCTTTTTAGCGACGACAATATTTGTCGTCGCCAAAAGTAAATAGATTTTAACTTTTTTAAATATTTTTATTTGTTGTCTTTTGGCGACGCCAAAATTTTAGTCGCTAAAAGGTCTTTTAGCGACGACAATTTTTATCGTCGCAAAAAGTTAAGCGTTTTTCAATTTTTTTTTTATTTTTTTAATTTATTAGCTTTTGGCGACGACAATATTTATCGTCGCCAAAAGATTTTTTAGCGACGAAAATATTGGCGTCGCCAAAAGTAAAATGTATCAATATTTTTTAATTTTTTTAATTTATTGTTTTTTGGCGACGACATTGGGCGTCGCTAAAAGGTCTTTTAGCAACGCCAAACATTATCGTCGCCAAAAGTAAATTTTTTTTTAATTTTTTTAATTTTTTTTATTTATTAGCTTTTGGCGACGACATTTGGCGTCGCTAAAAGGGTTTTTAGCGTCGCCAAGTATTATCGTCGCCAAGTTAATTTTTTTTTAATTTTTTAAATCTTTTTTATTTTTTAACTTTTGGCGACGATATTGGGCGTCGCTAAAAGAGCTTTTAGTGACACCAATATATGTCGTCGCTAAAAGTAATTTTTTTTGAATTTTTTTAATTTTTTATATTCGTCGGGTTTTAGCGACAAGATTTGACAACGACATTAAATTGGCGTCGCTGAAAGAACTTTTAGCGACGAAAATTTTGGCTTCGCTAAAAGTGGCGTCGCTGTAGTTTCTTTTTCTTGTAGTGATTTCTAACATTCTCACATTCTAACTCATTCTAAGAGATTCACACACACTTTTCTGTTATGTTATACATCATTTTCAGAGGATAGAACGTTCTATGCTTTGATACTCGCATGCACATCTCTCTCACACACTGAGTAAAACCCTCTTTAACTTAAGCATTAGAGGGGTTTTGCTAGGAAACCGACTTTACCCCTGAGGTATTTAGTATTTTGCAGATCTAGGTCAAGGATCGAGAATAGGAGACCAGCTGGTACTCGAGGTTGAGGACGACACCAACTTCTTGCGTCAACATTTAACTTGATTAATCCTATATATCTTAGCTATACCACAAGTTTGCAAAACATGATATTATTATTATTATTATTATTATTATTATTATTATTATTATGGGCATTTCCTGTATAGGTTTAAAACTCTATTTATTTTTATGGAGCTCTTTTGATAAAATTTGAAGGCTTTAAGCCTTTTTTAATTTCTCTTTTTCTCAATTACAAAGAGAAACACACACGTGTATCAAATATTAATAATACAGAAGGCCAAAGAGAAATTGAAAAAGATCAAAATTTAAACAATTTGAAAGAAGCTTTTATCTTTTTTCTACTCATCGTGCGAGGCATTAGACTTTATACATGTATAGTTTGGCGGATAAAAATATGATAGATGGATGTCTTTGTATTAGTCATGTATTTGAATTTAGAAGATGTTTTTTTTTGTAAGAGTATGGGGTAGTCAATAAGGTTTATCCGATCTTTGTAGTACAATACTGGATGATTTTTGAATTCGCTAAATGACTGCATCTGAGGTTAATTTCGTATTCAACTGGACATTATAGTTTAAGCACATTAAAAATTAATGTTTTTCAATTTATACAAATAATAATAATAATAATAATAATAATAATAATAATAATAATAATAATAATAATAATTGTTGATACAAAAAGTTATAACTATCTTCAACCTCCAGCACCAGCTTATCTTTTCTCTTAATTCCTTGGTTCTGTGAATTGCAAAACACTAAAATCTCAGAGGTAAAGCCGATTTCTCGACGAAAACCCTCCGATGCTTAAGTCAGTAAAGGTTTTGCTTGTGTGTATGAATGAAGAAGGCAGTGAAAAATCAAAGAAAATTTGAGTGTGTATGAAAAATGTCAGATGTGTCAATGAATATCCTCTCTAGAGGTAATACGTACCTGTCTTTATTCTTGAATTTAATTATGTTGGAATCATAAAATTTTATACCTGTTGACATGTGTCATTACCTGACTGGCCTGCCCTGAAAGTTTATCGCGGAAATCGTTGAGCATGAATGTCGTAGGTGCTGTACCATACCACATGTACCCCCGAGGCTCTGAGTCTTGATGTTCCTTTTGAAGATGCGACAGGCCTTCGATGACATCATATACAATAGTTGCTTGATCGCATGTCCCAAGATGGAGTTTCGGATAATTGGTACTGAGGACTACCTCCGAACACATATTTACTATAAGTAATCCAAGATAGATTATTGAATTAGTAGCCTCGGATGGCTCATCCGACATAATCCTATTGCTTCTAGTACTATAGAAAAGGGTCTCGGAACGTCACTGTCTTTAGAGATTCATAGGAAAAGTCATGTCCGTATGATCCAAATATTAGATCCCTCAGTTTTTAATTAAAAACTTAATAACTACTGCACAGTTATCATATGAGCCACGCATTTTCTACTGCCGTCATCTTTAAGTTAACTTTTCAAAAAACATAACTGTTATCTACGTGACATCTCTCTATTGAAAAACGAGACTGGAGGATTGAGATATCTGGTCCACAATGATTCGTCTGAAGAGGTGGGTCCCACATGAATTCATAGGGAGATTATTGAATTCAATGGTTCTTTGTAGGTGGCAATTGAAATTCCAAGCCGTATCTCCCCGTCCTGAGAACTTTTTGTGAAACCTTACTATAGATTGGGGAGAAAAAACTGAGCCCCCGTAGTCTAGAGATCATTAGGTTAACCAGATCTCAGTCATCAAATCAGAAATCCTTATTTCCGGATATGAACCTCCTAGCCTCGGGTATAGTAAAAATTTGTCCTAGTAAGGACTTTATGAATATTCAGAAAATAAATTATGCTTATAGTAAACATCCTCCATATAAATATAAAATTCCATGATATTTGTTGTTATTGTAAATGTGACTAACTCTTCTATTTATTATTTTTGCAGGAATTACAATGTCAGGAAAACTATCTGCATTGTTCTCCCTGAGCAAGCTTGCAGGGAAAAAGCAAATAGATATCTATAAAAAGTTCTTGCCTCAAAGGCAACAATTGAACAGGGAGGGCAGCCTTGTGAGGAGGAGGAATCAGGGCCCGACCATGCCTTCAGAATCGAGGTCTGAGTCCACCCCTGTCATTATTCAAGACAAGGGAAAGGGGGTGATGAGAGGAAACCCCCTGCTCGAAAAGGGGTAGAAGAAGACGAGAGAAAACCCTCTGATTGAACAGGGGCAGAAGAGAATAAAAATTAGTGGGTCTGGTCCTTCGAAATCACCCTCCGAGAGCTTCTTTAGGGTGGCAGATATATCCGAGCTGAGGCCAAATGATACCTATAAGGGAAAATAGAAGCATTTTTCCCATTTCTTGGACCTCATAAATGACACTGAAAAGCACCTTGCACCCGATGTCACCTAAAGACTGGATACTCTGGGCACCCAAAGACTGGATGCCGAGGTCATGGAGTTCATATATAGATGGAGTCTGTGGGTAAGTTTACTAATCCACTTTTAAGAATTCCTCTTTCATAATTTGTTGACAATTTGTTTGATTTGCAAGCAATCTATCTAATGAAACAGCAGTGGGAGGGTCGAAAAGATGAGACGAGCAAAATGAAGAAACTAAAGCAGGAAAATGCCTTCGCTGCTGAATCACTTGAGAAGGCGGAGGCTGCTCTAGCTAGTGGTGTCTAATGGGCCCGACCCGGCGGGTTCGGGCCAGCTCGATGGGTCGGGGGTAGTGGAACTGGATCGGCCTGGGAACAGTAACGGGCCGGTCCAGGCCGGTTTGACTGTTCAAGGAGAGTGGAACCGACCCTGCCCGGACGAAAACAGTAACGATTCCGGTACCGATTTCCGGTGGCCGCCACCGCCGCCACCACCGCGACCTGCGCCGTCTCCGCAGCTGAACCGTCGGGTCCGCCGCTGAACCGCCAGTCTGCCGCCGTCTCCGCTGTCGGACCGGCGGGCCCGTCGATTCTGGGCCGATTACGGTCCGATTTCGCGGTTCCAGAATTCTGGAACCGGACCGAACCATTTTTTATTGGCCCAGACCGGCCCGGATCGTGTGAACAGTAATCTGGGCCAATTTGAGCCTGGGTTTTAACGGGCCGGGCCGGGCCGATTCGCGGGCTGACCTGGCCCGTTAGACACCTCTAGCTCTAGCTATTGAAAGAACCCAATGGGAGGTCAAGGAGTCGGCGTAGGAAAAGGAAAAAGAAGAACTAGAGCTCCGGATTGCATTCTCAGAATCTGTGCATACCAAACTCAATGCTGAAAACGCCAACCTGAAGTCTCAGGTAGCACTTCAACAATCAGAAATGGAAATATTGAGAAAGTAATCAGCAGGGGAACTTCAAAAGCCAAAGAGGTACTGAAAGCCGTCGAGGTCGAAGGTAAGGCCAATATGGATCAGGTCATAGATCTAACCTGCCAAACATTCAAGAAAAAATATCCTCACCTTGACCTCAGGTGGTTGTATGAGGCTCTAGAGAGAGAGATGTCCTTTTTTGAAGTCCCTGATTTAGAGGCAAATAAAGAAGTTTTCACCTCGGATACTAAAGCCGAGATGACCTACACCGATCCTCCAATAGCCATAGAGCCACCTCCAGTCGACCCACTTGTAGAACCCTTAGAAGACCCGAAGCCTAAATCTCCAAAAAATCAAGAAGTTGCAAATATAGAGAATTAGGCTCAGATTATTTTGTAATAATAATTTATCCTCATTTTTATACAGACTGAATATTTTAATAGAATATTATTCCTCTGATTTGAACTTCCACTTAGGTAAAAATTCTTTCCTTGAAATAATATCTTTTCCTATTCAGATAAACTTCAAACTGATCAAGTAACAAGAATCATTTATGCATATAACTTTAAGTAAAGCACTTAGCCAATGCAAATAACTTAGAAAAATTTTCATTAACTATGGGGTCAGCTCAACATAAATACCTGACATAAAACCTAACCAACACTAAGTATTCAAGAGTTACTTTAATTAAGTGATATCATCGGGTCGGATAGTATGTAGCAGAGATTCAGATAACAAACAAGCTCATCACATAAAGATTGGAATATTTTGTCAAAATTATTGATCTCATTAATCATTAACATAAACTGTATGTATACCAGATAAAGATTAACAGGCCTATCCAATTAATGATTCATAACGAAATATAGAACAAACCAATCGTGACACATGGTCTCGGATCATGATTGACGTGATCCCGTTAATATCATTGAGATCGCGGATGATGTGATCCCAATAGCCGACCTCGAATGTTGTAGTCCAAATGGCTTCAAAACGATATGGTTCCTTAAGCTGTATACGTCCTTAGCACGGAGATGACTTACCCTCGTTGGCGTAAGATCTTCTGGGGGATGATGTGGTCTCAGTAGCTGGCCTTGGACAATGTGGTCCATATGACCTCAGAACGACGTGGTTCCATAAGCTGCCCATATCCTTAGCATAGAGACGACGTGATCTCGTTGGTATAAAGTCTTCTAGGGGACGACGTGGTCCGAGCAGTTGGCCTCGGATGATATGGTTTATATGACCTTAGAACAACGTGGTTCCATAAGCTGCACATATTCTTAGTATGGAGACGATGTGGTCTCGTTGGCATAAGATCTTTAACTCAAAGATTTGGCCATCTTTAATATAGGAATTGAATCTAATGAGAGTATTAGAGAGAGAGGCATAGTTAAAATTCTTCATAGACGATGTGGTCTTCTGGGAGTGATTCTGTAGGCCCAAAGTACTTCATGAAACTTTTTAATCCAAGCTCCTTTATATTCTCCAAACTTCTTCTTTAGTACCTTCTTGATCACTTTGTTGGTAGCTTCCACCTGTCCATTAGCTTAAGGATGAGCTGGGGTAGCAAACTTCAGGTCAAAACAAAAATCTGAGCAGAATTCTCTGAACTTGGCGTTGTCAAATTGTTTTCCATTGTCAACTATTAAAACTTGTGGAACTCCGAAGCGGTATATCACATTCTGCTTGATGAAGGCTATTGTCTTCTTTTCTGTTATGCTGGAGAGTGGCTCTGCTTCTACCTACTTTATAAAATAGTCTATCACCACAATCGTATACTTGATGTTGGCTCGGGCAATTGGCAGTGGTCCAATCAAATCTAGACCCTACTGAGAGAAAGCCTAACAACTCAAAAGACAGGTGAGCTCCTCTAGGAGCTGTCTCGGAATATCTCTATGGATCTGACATTCATGATAAGATTTAACTAAATGCAAAGCATCCTACGAGATTATTGGCCAATAATATCCTTGTAGAATAATTTTGTACATCAAAGAACGAGCCCCTCCATGACTTCCACAAGTTTCATTATGAATTTCTTCAAGAATTTTATTAGCCTCATCTGGTCTTAGACATTTCAAATAGGACAAATTAAAACTATGTTTATACAGTACATTATCAATAACAATGTACCTGGTTGATCTGTTTTTTTATCTTCCTTGCTTCGTTCTTGTCGGCTGGTAGTTCTTCATATTGAATGTAAGACTTAAGTTCCTTCATCCACTTCGGGTCAAGAATTTCTTACATAGTATCAATAAAATCTTCTTTCAGATCTATACTCCGCTGCGTTAGGACTTTAATTGGTATCGAGACTAGAGCTTTTCCTTTAAACACCAAGGCCAATTTTGCCAAGGAATCGACTATAGAGTTTTATGTTTGAGAGAGTTGCTTCACTGTGATATTTTAAAATATCCTTATTAGCTTTCTGACTTAGGTGAGATAAGCCTGCATGTTGTCTTTTTGAGTTTGGAACTGCCCGTTAATCTAGTTGGCAATTAACTGTGAACCGCTGTTTATGATTAAATTCAGGGCTCCTAAAGCTTGAGATAATTTGATTCCATTGATCAGTGCTTCATATTCTACTTTATTGTTGGTTACTTTGAAGTCAAACCTCAGGGAGTACATAGCCTACTTGACCTCTTCTCCACAAGCCTCTTTAGGATTATTCCGGCTCCACTTCCCTGAAGGTCTGGTGCTCTATGAACATACAGTTGCCAGATATTCTCCAGGATCACGAGGTCGGGGGTATTATTCTCATCTCGACTGTTGTTTGTATCCGAGACCTGTAATATTGCCAGCTGTTCCAAGATCATTAGTTATACCATAAAATCTACTAGAGCTTGTCCCTTAATAGCTTTTTAAGGCTGGTAATCTATATCATACTCACTGAGTTCAATAGACCATTTCACTAATCTTTTTGACAAATCTGGTTTATGAAGAATTTATATCAGGGGTTGATTTGTCATCGCAATTATCTGATGGGCTTGAAAATAAGGGCATAATTTTTTGACAGCAATGACAAGTAAAAGGGCAAACTTTTCTGCTGGAGTATATCTTGTCTTGGAGTCTAGTAAAGATTTGCTCGTGTAATAAATGGGCCTTTGCACCCTTTCATCATCTTCTTTCACAAGAACAGAACTTACGGAGTGTTTGCTGATTACCAAATACAACTGTAAAATGTCTCCCTTTGCAGGTCTAACCAGATGGGGAACATGAGCCAAATACTCTTTGAGCACTCTGAAACTTTTATCATAGCTCTCATCCTACTCTATTCTCTTTCCTTTTCTCATCATTTGAAAAAAAAAAAAGAAAACACTTGTTGGTGGCTTTTGAAACAAATAAGATCAGGGCTGCCAATCTTCCTGTCAGACTCTGTAATTCTTTTATTGTAGTCGGGGGCTTCAAATCTAGGATAGTTTTGACATTTTGTAGGTTGGTCTTAATCCCCCATTCACTAACCATGTACCCGATAAAATTTTCAGCTCCAACTCCAAATGAATATTTCTCAGGATTTAATTTCATATTGTACCAACTCAAGTAAGAAAAGGTTTCCTCCAGGTGTCTGACAAGGTCCGAGGCCTTTACATATTTTGTAATCATGTCATTTACATACGCTTCTATGATTGACCCGATCAAAGGTTTAAAAAATTTATTGACTAGTCTCCGAAATCTCATACTGGTATTCTTTAATTCGATGGGCATGATTGTATAATAATACAACCCTTGCTCAGTGACGAATGTTGTCTTATCCTGGTCGGGTTCATACATTTTGATTTGATTATACCCCAAAAAAGCATCCATAAAACTGAGAAGTTTATGACCTACTGTGGCATCTACCAGCTGATCAATCTTTGATAGAGGAAAGCTATCTTTGGGACATACTTTATTCAGATCAGTAAAGCCCACGCACATTCTCCATTTCCCAATAGCCTTCTTCACCATCACTACATTGACAATCCACTCGAGGTTTGGATAAACCTTGTTCTCAGAAGCTTTTCAACTTCTGTTTTGATAGCCTCCCTCCTTTCGACGTTAAATGTTCGTCTCTTCTGGGTCACGGGTTTGAAATTTGGATTCACAGTCAATCGGTGAGAGATAACCCAAGTGTTGATCCCTGGTATATCATTGTGGGACCAGGTAAATACATCAGTATTTTGCCTTAACACTTCAATCAACGATGCTTTATGCTTGGGGGTCAAGTTAGACCCGATCTTTATAGTTCTCTCGGGTCATTTGTCATCCACAACCACTGATACCATTTCTTTAATTGGCTCGGCGGATGATAACTTCTGAAATTGACTCATCTTTTTATCCACATCTTCTAACGCTCTACCTGTCGATCATCTTCTACATGTCCCACAATTATTTTCTCCAGTGGGCGCTTATGAATGCAGTAGGAACTTCTTGAAGTAGTGGCAAAGCAGGATTGGGCCTCTCTCTGACTTCTTCTTACAATCCCGATTCCATCTCCTATTCTAAACTTCAACTTTAAATAGTGAAACACTTTCCACTGCTTTTGTACACTAGAGAAATGACCTCCCTAAGATTATAGAATACGACATCTTGAGATCTATAATCAGGAATTTTACTATAGTGGTTTTTATGTACCACCCATTATCATTGGTAATTATACTGTTCCTAGGGGATATACACATGACTCCCCGAATCTATGTAGAGCAATCTCAAGAAGACTTAGTCTTAGATCCTCAATGCCCAAGGAATCTAAGGTCTTATTGAAAATGATGTTAGTGAAACTTCTTGTATCGATTAATATTTTGCGACCTAAGAAGTCACTACCATTAGTGTAACAACTAGAGCGTCATCGTGTGGATAATGAACTCCACATTCATCTTCATCTATGAACAATATTGGGACCGAGGCCACCTTTGATCTTTTTTTCTCATGTACATTCATCACATGCGGCTCAATATTTATGCTTGAAAGAGAGTACCAAGAATAATTCTTTCGAGATCTGTTTGAATTTCTAGCCAACATGGGGCCTCCCATAATTACCATTGCATCATCGTATCTTTGGGTTTACCTTGGGGTTTAGATTCTTTCATCATTCTAAGTCACGAACTCGATTAGGTAATTATTTCTAATCAAAACTTCGATCTGATTCTGCAAATCATAGCAATTATCTGTCAAATATCCCACATCTTGATAGAACTCATAGAATCTGTTCTTTACACCCTCTGTTAGCCTTGCTTTGATCGGACGGGGATCTAACAAAAGGTTTCCCTACCTCTTTATCTCCTCGAGAATCTGAGAAAGGGGCACCTTTAGAGGAGTAAACTTTCTCTTTTCTTCCAGCTGAACCACTCGCCTCGGATCATCTCACCGAGGCAATCTTCTTTCCTTTGTATAAGAGTCTTCTCTATGTCTATCATTTTGATAATACTTCGGGGCTCGATCTCTCCCACGGTTTACTTTAGAGAACTTTCTCTTATCATTCTTTCATTTCTTATTGTCAGACTTCTTGAACTGGTTATTATCTCTCAGAGGAACACCCACTGGCTTTTTCTCCTTCATTTTTAACATTACTTCATTCTCAACTTCAATTTCATCAAGTAACTTCCTCTGAGCAGCTTCATATGTATTCACAGAGTACTTACATATAGAGTTCCAAGCCCTGTCTATTTTTAGTCCCTGTCTCAATCTTTCCAGTGCCAAAGGATGGTGAAAGGCTCCTAACTCGAGCACTTCCTCGTGATATCTTTTGGTAAAACTCCTGAGACTTTCACCATTTTCTTGTTTGAGCAACAATAAGGAACTTGGAGTCTTGGCCCTGAAAACTGCTCCTCTAAACTCATTAGTAAATACATCATACAGCGTCCAAAGTCTCGAATGCTTCTCGGAGTCAAACCTACAAATCACTTTCTTGCCTAGCCTTCTAGAGTTAATGGGAATAGGTGGCACATCTGGTCTTCATTCAGACTCTAGACAAACATCATTTCATGAAAACAATCTATGTGTAATGATGGGTTTGTCTTTCCAAAGAACGGGGTAATCTGTCGCATTTTAAACTTTCGAGGCAAAGTCTGACCCAAAAGTTTGGAAATGAAGGTTGACTCCAAGTATGGTTCCGTTTGTTGGATAGATTTAGCGGGTTTGCCTTAGGGGTGCACATTTCGTTGTTTATTTCTTTCATCAGCTTCTTCACCAAGGCCTCAACATCTTTCTTCTTGATGATAGTCCCCTAATCCTCCTCCTGACATAAATATCTGTGTTTAAAAGCTTCACATTCTTTCTTTTGCCTTTGTTCCAAGATCACCCTCATATCATCAGGGGTAAGCTAACTTCACTGGGCTTCCTGTGAACTGCTTCTGAACTCTAGGACACGCGAGTATATCCATGATAATGCCTCTCATTGATAGGGAAAGGTATATTTTCATCTCTATCTCCCACCTTTTTCGAGTAAGGCTCCTCAACAGCCTTACTCTTTCCCTTTTCTGTGGCTGTATACCTTTTATTTGGGGCTTTCCTTCTTACCCCTTCATCGTTCTTTGCCATTACTTCTGGTCGTGGAGTGCTACTTTTCATAATTTCATCTGGTACCTTTGTATCCACTATACTTATCTGCATCATCTTCTTTATTTCTATCATTTCTTTGACCAACATTTGTATCTGCTAGTCCTTTTCTGCATGCCAATGTTCACTGTCCTAGAGAAGTTACAGTAAATGGGTCATCTCATTAGTTTCTCTCGTATGGTATGGCCTACGAGCAGGAGCTTCTCCTGCATTAGATTTGGAGCTCTCATGCTCTGGAATCTCATGTAGAGTATTGTGAGCTTCTCCTTTCACATTCCTTTGTTCTGTTAGGTGTCTTCTTGTTGGGTAACCCCTGGTGTTCGTCATCTTCGATAGAGTTGATTGTTTTCTAGCTTTTTGTTCAATTTTTTTTCCACAGATGGTCCCAAATATTAATTCAAGAAGTTATATCTATCTTCAACCTCCAACACCAGCTTGTCTTCTCTCTTGATTCCCTAGTTCTGTGAACTAAAAAACACTGAAATCTAAGGGGTAAAACCGATTTTTTTTATGAAAATCCTCTGATGCTTAAGTCAGTAAGGGTTTTGTTTGTGTGTGTGAGTGAAGAAGGCAGTGAAAAACCAGAGAAAATCTGAGTGTGTATGAAAAACATTAGATGTGTCAATGAATATTCTCCCTAAAAGGTAATACATATCTGCCTTTATTCCCGAATTCAATTATATTGGAATCATAAAATTTTATACCTGTTGACACATGTCGTTACCTGACTGGCGTGTCTCAAAAATCATTAAGCATGACTGTCTTAGGTGTTGTACCATGCCACGTGTACCCCTGAGTCTTCGAGTCTCAATGTTCCTTTTGGAGATACGACAGGCCTTCGATGACATCATATATAATAGCTGCTTGATTGCATGCCCCAAGATAGAGTTTCGGATAATTGGTGATGAGGACTACCTCCGAGCACGTATTTACTGTGAGTAATCTGAGACAGATTCTTGAATTAATGGCCTCAGATAGTTCACTCGACACAATTCTATTGCTTCTAGTACTATAGGAAAAGGTCTCGAAATGTCACCGTATTTAGAGATTCATAGGAAGATTCATGTCTATGTAATAGGCCTAGGTCTTTAGACTGGCTTCAATAAAAATACACGAATAATAATAATAATAATTGGACTAAACAAAGCATCACAATACTCTTGGGCTCAACATATAAGCAGAATTGATATGTGCAATTCAGATGCAGGACGTGGCGGTTATGCAAGATGTGGCTATTATCTAGGATGTGATTCATGCAATACAGGATGTGGCTGTTTACTTTTCTAGTTCTTAACATTATTATTATATCTTTATGTATATAAATCATGATGGTGGACTCCACTAGGAGGAGAAGAATTATTATTAAAAGACTGTTTCTGTTTCCTTCTATAACGTTTTTCTTTTCTCTCTCTAAATTATACGTATCAATCTTCTGCAACTCTCATTCTCTTTTCTCTCTTTTTAAATTATCC
>JAVXUL010006113.1:0-12642 GCA_035590515.1 Trichilia minutiflora | reverse complement strand
AACTAACTATATTATAAATTAACATATAAAAATTTTAACAAGTCAAATAAAAGTTTCATCAATAATTTTAAATTTAACTATACGATCTCAAATCTCAAAATATACTAATCCAACTTCACTCAATATTAATAAATAATAAGTCTAATATTATTATTAATATTCAAACATAAGCAGTCATGATCTAAATATAAAAGTTAAAAAAATTAAATTAATTTTTTTAATTAAATGGGTTAAACGGGCCGATCCATAAATTAAACGAACTGATACGTTTAACCCGCGAGTTAAACGGACCAACTTAAATCGATCCGTAAATTAAATCGACTAATTTTTTTGGTCCTAACCCACCTAGATGATAGGTTAAACAGACCGACTCGTAGATCGTCGACCCATTTGACAGCTCTAATACAGATATAATTTGATTTTTAAAAAAATTAAATAATATAGTACAAGTGTACAACATTAAAAAAAAAAATTTATTGGTTCAATTTAATTTATTTCAATTTATAAAATGTGAACTCAAACATTAAACTAAGACCGAACTAATATTATATAAATCAAATCGATTAGTTTAATGTAATTCGATTTGATGGGGGTTAATTTCAAGTTTTTCGCTCATCCTAAAATTAACTATCAATTTTGCATTTGGAGGTAAAAATAGTATTTCATTTATAAATATTAATTAATAATTTATACAAAAAAATTTATATTTTTTTATATTATTTTTGTTTACAAATTGAAATTGCATCAATTAATATCCAATTAATTTTCACAAAATTTGTCTAAGGAATGAATCTACATCTGTGGTCCAAATTATGGAGTAAATTAAGCCATAGAATCCGAGAAATGCTAAATAGAATTATATAAATATGCTGTTCGACGGGCATCCCTATTAATAATAAGAACAAATAATTAATTGCCGAACTTGACTTTGAATTTCTAGTCCACCAAGAAAGAAAAGAAATTATATATATGTTGATTATTATTAGTTGTTATTATTATTGTAGAAAATAATAAGTCTTTGGGCCTTTGATTTCATAACAAAAATTAGTCAAGTCTTTGAGAAACTTCTTCGAGGAGACAATTACTAAACCAAAAATAGTATATTAATTAATTAATTAAATCAACCAATCCTGATTTGCTGCGTACGTGTTTGGATCAATCCAACCAGATCCAGAAGCAGCCGATTCAAAATATACGTCATCCGTGATTTCAGCGATACGACGTGTCGTATCATTAGTTAGTAATTAATAATCTCTATTTAATTTTCTTACAATTATTGTATTTTAATTTTTTAATTATATTTTTCAAATTTCGAAATAATATCAAAATACAAACTTTTATACATTTTTTTTCAAAATAATATGTTAATTGATACAACATAAATATATTTCTATCACTTAATTTATTTTTATTTTAATTAAAAAAATTTATTATTATAAAATGTATGATAATAATATAATTGTATCGGATATATTTGTATGATAAAAATTTATAAATACTATTAAATCTCATTGTATTTAATCATCCATATTTTTAATAGTAAATATTAATAATCATTCACTTATTTATATTTGTCAGTAATTCTTTTGTAAATAATGAAAAATTAAAAAAAAATTAATATTTAGAACTATATAATGGTGCATTATAAAAATATATTTTTTATATATTAGAAAAAATATTAATTTTTAATAATGTTTAAATTATAACGTTCAGTTAAATACAGGATTAGTGTCAATTACAGTCGTTCAATATTTTTAAAGATCACCCAATATTATGATATAAAGATTGATTAAAACCTTTAACTACCTTAAATTCTTATAAAAAATACGTTCTTAATAATCGAATATAGAATCAATATAAAGATAATCGTTCAATATGTCCTTAATTATCAAATCACACCCCTTGAAAACATTATAAAAATAAATATCTTTACATATACATATATATTAAGAAAATTATCGTACCTTTGATTTTTCATAGAACTATTATTTTAAGAAATTATTTAATATGTCTCGTTTAGCAAAATACTCCTCCATCCTTTTCAATATATATGGATGATAATGACAAGAAATTTCTAAAATTAACGATACTATTCACACATTTTATCAAATCATAGCAAAAATATTTTCATCGTGTATAATAAGTAATTTAATTGCACTTAACTAAGCCAACACTTCAGCTAACTAATAATTAATCTACATATAAATATTATAATATATAATCTATGTGATAAGATTAATAATTTAAGCCGTCCATGTGAAAGTGCAAGTAATGGTTAATAATTTTTAAGATGTCTATCCGAAATTAATGGTTAGTAATTAGAATACAATAGAAATATGGGTATGTGAAATTAAAAAAAAAAAGGTTGGTAATTGGATTGCTTATTTATTATTTATTTTTAAATTTAACAATAAAAAATTTATAATCATGTTTGAATAAAATTAAGTTAAGATTTTTTTTTATTGAAGACTGAATACAAATATATGTGTTGGGGGATTTTATCGAAGTCCAATCCAATGGCTCAGGTTCATCCCACGCCCTTATTCAGGCCAATCAAGTGCACGTATCTAGTAGGATTTTTTATACGGTGTCGTCCTGAGAAGCTGGTCATGCCAACAGGAAGTTGGTCAAATTATTTTGGGCACTCTACTCAAGGCAACCAGTCAAGAATTATTCTTCAAGTTATTTGCTGTCAACTTGCAGTCGGATCAGGACCTTCAACAACATTTACTTTGGAAATCAGGGGATCAAATCAATACCCTACTATGCAACAGTACAGACTTGCGGGCACTCGGGGTATGCTAGTCCCCACCCCTCCACCTTCTGATGACACCGAGGCTACAACCCGCTGCGTGGAGGTCTCCCGAGAACCAGGGGATTTCATTCTCGGGAGAGTTAGAAGCTCTGCTCGGAGGTACAAATACTCGGGGGCTCAGGGATGACGTGGCAAGGAACAGTATCACAATTCTCCACGCCCTCTGATTTTGCAACAGATTACTCTGGGTACATCAGTCATGCAATAACACCTGTCCAAGGACACGCACTCCTAGGCTTCCCATATACAGCATCCAGAAATCAAGAGAAAAGGGGGGATTCGCAATCAGATTCATTGGACAACATCGAGAAAAACTCACTGTGAGACGTTCTTTTATCTTTTCAGCGCATCCAAGCATCATACTCAGGAATAGAACATTCCATACCATCCATACTCTTCATGCATTCTTATTTGCTTGCATGCACACTTATTTCACACACCAAGTAAAACCCTCTCTGACTTAAGTATTGGAGAGTTTTTCTCGAGAAATCGGCTTTACCCCTGAAGTGTTCTGTGTGTTTTGTAGTTCCAAACTCAAGGACGAGAAATGAAAATCTGCTGGTGCTCGAAGTCGTGGACGAGGTTGATTTTTTTGCATCAATAATATAAATAAATATAAATACTTGTTTTCAAATATTTATATTTAGAAGTGATGAATAAAAAATAAACGTATTATTTAGAATTATTAAATACAAAAAAAAAAATCTCTAATTTGAATTTGTTATATGTATCCACAAATGAAGTAAAAACGTTTGAAATTGTTGTTGGTTTCGTATTTTTCATAAGCTCACTATCAACAGTTTCTAAAATATGAAGGGAATATTGTTGTTAATTAGGTAGCAATTTCCATATCTCAACATTTTTTGAAGGAAAAGTAAAAAAAAAAGGAAAGAAAGAAAGAAAGAATTTACATGGCCAAGCAAGCACACATTTTCCATTGTGGAAGAAAACCTACCAAAAGCAAGGTGATAGATAATACAGAAACTCTGTCAAATAAAAATAGGCATTTTACCTTCATTTTTTGACCAATCGATTGTTTCTGCAAAAGAAAATTTGCATAATCAATGCTTTAAATTTTCTTTATCTTTTAATCATAAACTACGACTGTGAACAGTAATCTTTGCCATTGTCACCGAGTTCAATGTACTTGTGCAGGGTACTGAAAGTGAAAGCTAGCGAAATTAACATGATTTTTTTTTGGGGGGTAAATAATTTGGTCAATCCATGAGCTAGCAAAAGATAATATTGGAAAATTCAAAGGCATTCAACATGGAATTTATTTAAAAAGGGTTTCTTTTCCTTTTAATCAAAACAAAAGCATCGTTAGATTCATTGACTTTGATCTACGATATGTAATAGGTGTTCATACTTCATGTACAAAACTTTCACTTTCAGAGGAAACCCATTTGCCACCACAAATAATTAAAATAATTGCATAAAGATTTAAGCATCATTGTGAATTTGAGTACAAGCAACAATAATTATTTTGGTGATTAAAATATAGTATCAAATAGTATTATGTTAATTTTTAATATTTTAATTTAATTTAATTTTTTTTATATAAAAAAACTCTTATACCGCGATTATTATCGAGCTATTCAATCAAATATAGAATTGATGTAATCTTTGAAAACGGAATTTTACAGTTCACCTAACAGTTATCTTAAATCATAGATACATGTACAAAGATCATACACAATGATACTAAATATAGAATAAAATTTTGACCAAATTATTTGATATTTTAATAAAAAGAACCTAAGATGATAATCGAATTTGAATCTTGAGGTACAATCCCACCACCAAAGAGATTTAATTTTATATTCACCAACATAGAGTAGTAATACATATCCTGAAAAAAGTAGAAAAACTATATAAGAAGTTAAAAATGGCAAAGCATCAACAAAGAGTACATAACAAGCCATTGACGACTGCTTTGTTCTGATTACGCATTTTGATTTTGTTAATTGAAGCTGCCTCAAAATAAATTAAACAGGATGTTCGAAGGGATTGCTTTGCTTTGTAGTATAACTTTAAAAAATATTGACTGTTGAATTGTATCTAACGATTGTCCTAAAATCTTAATAGCATTTGTAACCCTCCCTTGTTCCAATCAATCAATGAATCCATCTTTTCAAGTAAGCCAAGCATGTGAATGTGAACGATAAGACCAACAATGTTTTGTTTCAAGGCAACTTTTGCCTACAGTTGATTGATTGGATTAGGATTGGTTTGTGGGTCTAACACGTGCTTTCAAATTTCAAGTAAGAATTGTATACCATAATTTCTTCACGAAACTTTCTTTTTCCGAGGATTTACAGGGCACGGGTAATGTGGGGGGTTAGGTCAGTTGTCACGATTTTAATTGATTTAGTCTCTACAGATTTGTCAATGCTTACTTTTATCCCAATATATATGGATAGATAGATGGAATTGAGATTCAATTTAATATATATAAATAATGCATTATAATTAAGATATAGGAGACGCAACTTTAAATATTTAAAAATTATTAATTTAATAATTTAATCCTATATAATATATGTATGCATATATAATTTTAAAAAATATCATTGTAGTTAGTAAAAATATAAATAAATTATATTTATTTATAATATTTTAATTTATTAAAATTAAAATATTTTTTAAAAATGTGAGTCCATTTGCAATCTAATTTTTACTCGAAACACTCATATTTTTATTAAAAATTTATTACAAAAATTTAATAGTAAAAACAATATAACTTAAGTATATATAATAATATATTACTTTTTTCACTCATCAAACTACATTCACCTACAATTTTTTTTATTTTAAATCCTAAATATTTTTCTATTTAATAGCAAAATAATTCATCCATATATACAATACAATGAAAAAATATTCGTTGTATTGTATATATTTATGAGTATATATCCATTATATAATAACATATATAATAAAAATTAATTACTAATATTTTAAGTATTCAAAAAAAATGTACAAAGCAAAGTTGTTTTTTTAATTTTTTAATAGATAGACAAAGTAAAAGGATATTCAAAATAAAAATTATGGTGCAAACAGACCAAATCTTTTTAAAATTAATGTTAGTTATCTATGAATTAACTAATTATAGATTTTGAATAATAAATTAAATAAATTACAAGATCACAATTACAAATTTACTTTAATTTATTAAATTAGAATTGCAAAAGGTAATAATACACATTAACACAATTTTAAAAATTAAAATCTAACATCGTACTATTTTATAAATGAATTAAATACAATATCATATATCAATGGTAATTGTTAATTGATATTTTAAAATAATAATAGTTATGTTAATTACAAGTTTATAATTACAACACTCACCACTAATATATAAATAAAAATTATAAAATACAATAATACACACATCATAATAATAGATTTGCTTAATGTTAATTGTCATTCGATTAATTCATTAATGTTTTAGAATAAGAACAAAAGATTATATAGACTGTACCTTGATACCGAAATTATGCTGTTGGTTTGGCCGGATATTATCTTTGGAAATTATTTTCTCTTTCTTTCCTTCGTTCTTTTTTTTTTTCCTTTTTCCTATTTTTTTCTTTCCCCCTTTATTATTATTATTATTATTTTTTTTTTTTTGGGGTGTGGGTATGGGTGTGTGTGTGGTACTTGATACCGAAAGCTTGTTATTATAATTTCCTACCGTAAGGAAAATGGCTGTGGGGAATAACGAGAGGCCCAATATTTTTGTTTACAATGGGAAGGAAGGAACGGGTGGAAGAAAGAAGAGGCCCATATTAAAGTAGTGAAACCAAGCCCAACAAGCAAAGATATCCGAATTCAGGTTCCCATCAATCATGATTCCTATTAAGAATCTAGAAGATTAAAAATACAAATATTGTTTTGAAAGAGAGTTTTTAGCTATCTTATTAATTAAATGGCAGTAAGAAATTCTTGAGAAAACTTATGCAAAGAAAGAAGTATGCAAGTCCAACAATGGGGTACAAATTATTCGATATTCAATGTAAGCTCTGGGGTTGGATCATTAAATAATCGAGTATGGTTAATCAATAATTATATAAGGTACCCAAAGTGTACAGTTGGGTAATTTTATTTCATAAGAGATGATTGTTGTTTTATATTTTTCTTGAGTTTGATTTATTGGGAGTTCATTCTTTATAAGAGTCTGGTGTAATTGTGGATTTTATCTGAATTGTCATTCTTACGTGACAGCTATTTTGTATTTGTATGGGATTCGATAGATTAGGATTTCTTATATATAAAAAAAATTATTATATATAAGTATGGAGAATGATATAAGCACGAGACAAGAATGGGTTACGAGGATTTGAAGGCAATTAATTTTCATAGTAAAGACTTTTGGATTAATATTGAGAAAACAGTAATTAAGCATTCAATAGATGTAATGAAATGATTAAAATTTCATACTTGTGTGTGTAGGGACCATAGGTAGGAGTTATCAAATTGGGTAATTACAGTGGATTTGCAAGCTCACCTATTAATCTAATGTTATTATAATATTGAGATTTGCTTAGCTGTGAGAAAATATTTCTTTTTTTCTTTCATTTTTGTTTTCTAGTTTATGGGAATAAAACTATTGGATATTAAATGTAAATGTAGGAATGGTTGTAAAAATTATATAACAAACCAACGCTGATACTGTATTATCAAAGGAAGGATAACATTGAAAGGATATAATGTTTGAAAGAAAAAGATACAATGGTCGAATAAAATAGTTGTTCAGTAACTTTATCTATAAATAGACAGTTCAAGGCAAGGAAATAGATATATAAGAAATATAGAAGCTTAGTAATTTCAAAAGAGAAAAACTAAATAATTTGATAAATTATTGTAAACATATTCTGCTTTAAAGATTTTTGGATATCTCTATATGTAATCATTAATTTTATAATGGTGTCAATGAGTTTGAACAATAGTATTATAGCCTAGAATTTGCAAAGAAATTTTTAAATTGATAATATATTCATCAATCATTTCTGATTGATTTGAACATTAATTTTAAGTTTTTTTTTTTTCAAATGCATTCTACTCGTGGAGAGAAATTCAATGGGATTGAAATCATTGAAATTGGACATTGAAAATGATTGGAAAACAGAAAAATCAAAAAATTATCAACTCCCTGCGATAGGTTGAAGACAAGTGGGCTTCATGCGCAGTTTGCCTGTATCACACACGCCAATCAATTCTTCTGTAACTTAGCCCAATTCGCTCTAGCTCAGACTCCGTTTAATTCAGTTAGAACCTAATTCAACACAACTAGGGTACGATTCACCCCTTTTTAATTTTCAACCTGATCTAATCAAAACTCGATCCAGTTTCAAACCTAGTACCATTGTTCAATCCAACCAAACTGTTCGATTTAAACCATTATCAATTCAGTTGCACTGATCGATATTCTCATATCTTAAGACCCAAGGTTTTTCAATATATCATATTTATTTATAATCACAGAATTTGAATTTAAAGTCTCCAAATTCTAAAATCTTTAGAAATGTACAATTAAAAAAAATTAAAGTATCGATTTTATACTATCTTGACTTACCAATATACTACAGAAAGATTAATTTTACTGTTTCTGATTTGTGTGTAAGAAAAATAAGTGTTACAAGACAAATATGAGGTTTAAGACCACCTAGACTCGTGACAATACTGAAATATTTAGAGACCATATATACAAGATAATTATTCAAAGCAAAATGAATAGTTTCAACGTTTAAGTAAAAAAAGTGAAGAATTCTAAAAAACAATATCTATAGTCGTATTTGAATAAGTATAAAATTAGGTTATTATATCTTAATCAACTGTGAACTGAAATTTATACAGTTTTTATTTATTTATTTGTGTTGTATTATTTTATATTATGGCTAATAAATTAATTCTGATTTAGCTAAGATAGAAAGATTAAATAATATTAATTATAATATATAAAAAGAAGAATTTCTTATTTAATAACATATGATAAAATATTGTATGTTACTAAAAAAGAAAAACCCATAGAAACTGTAGTCTTAGATAAATGAGAGGAGGATAATGGGTTACCTAAGGCAATAATTCTTAATAACATGCAAGACAATTTCATTCCTTTATCAAGATTATAATACTGCTAAGAAAATTATAGATGTAATAGATAGTAAGTAGGAGCCAAAATTTGGTACATATATTCAATAAAGGTTAGCAGAATTTAATAATCTTTGTATGAATGAAAATAAAAGTATAGGGGATCATATTATCAAAATAGAATTATTTATAAAAGATCTTTCAAATCTCGATCATGAAAATTCTGATAAGATATAGGTTTTAGCTTTTCTTAATGATCTGTGAATGACATAGGATCATATTTTGACCTCAATAGTATATAAGCAAACTAATTTATCTATGATTATTTATCTATAATATTAGTGTTTGTGCAAAAAATATCCGACGACTTTCATGCACCCAATAATAAAAATCTCCGACGAATTTCTTACAACAAATGAGAAATAACCCATGGTTGAGGAGTGGCGTTTGGTATTTGTGTTTGTGACTGGACTTGAGTTGCTCCCAAACTGCCTATGTACCCCCTTTCTTCTCTCTTTTCTCCTTCTCTCTCTTCTGGTTCTTCTTCTTCTTCTTCTCTCCGGTGGGGGGATCAAGCCACACGTAGTTCTTGTTGAAGGGAGAGATAATGCCTTTATAGGGGAGATGGTGATATGACAAGCTAGGGTGGTAGGGTAACAGTCCATAGGGTGACTGTATTTAAAAAGGGGTGGGGGCCACCCTATTGATTTAATAGAAAATGTACTGCAGGGACTTCAAATCTCCACCAACATCAAGTTTTCCAGTGTTCAGTAAAAATTTATTTTTACTAAAAATTACAGTCTGAATGGGCCTCTCGTAGGGATCAAAATTCTGTACAGGATCTTGACACCATCGAACGAGCGAGCTCAGAATCATCGAGCACGTAAGTTCATTATCGAGTAAATAAGCTCGATAATATAGAGTGAGAGAGCTCCGAATCATCGAGTGCGTAAACTTGATAATATAAAGCAAGAGAACTTTGAATTATCGAGTATATAAGCTCAGAAATACAGATGTGCCTGACGCAAGTTGGGACTTACAAAGGCCTAACGTAGGTCAAGAATAAAGTTTGACTAGTGCCCAGGAATTTTATGGCTAAGCAGCCAACTGGGATATTAGGAGAAAGGCTCGACTAGTGTTCGAAAGAATCAGAATACTAGGAGGAAGCTTGATTAGTGCCCAAGGATTTTACGATTAAATAGCCAACTGGGGCACTAAGAGAAGAGCTCAACTAGTGGCCGAAAGAATCAAAACACTAGAAGAAAGCTCAACTAGTGTCTGAAAATTTTACGGCTAAACAACCAATCGGGATACTAAGAGAATGGCTCGACTAGTGTCCAGAAGAATCGAAACACTAGGAGGAAGCTCGACTAGTGTCTAGATATTTTATGGCTAAACAGCCAATCGGGACACTAAGAGAAGGGCTCAACTAGTGTCCGAAAGAATCAGAACACTAGGAGGAAACTCGACTAGTATCCGGAGATTTTATGACTAAACAGCCAATCGGGGCACTAGGAGAAGGGCTCGACTAGTGTTCGAAAGAATCAAAATACTAAGAGAAAGCTCGACTAGTATTCAGGGATTTTATGGCTAAACAGCCAACCGGGTCACTAAGAGAAGAGTTCAACTAGTGTCCGAAAAAAATAATACTAGGAGGAAGCTTGACTACTGTCCAGAGATTTTACGGCTAAATAATCAACCGGGGCACTAGGAGAAGGCTCGACTAGTGTCAGAAAATTTTAGAGGGCTATAAAGCCAACTATGATACTAGGAGGAAACATTTAACCCTGGTCAGGGTTTAATTGGCCTCATACGGGTCAGGTCTTAACCTTTTAGGGTGCCTGACGCGAATTAGGACTTAAGGGGCTTGACACGGATCAGGGATAAAGCTCGACTAGTGCTAGGGAATATGTTGAGGCATCCCTTTTCTAAGGGAACCTCGGGGACTTATTGGATTTATAAGCTTGGCCTGTCTGGGACTTATTAGATTTATAAGCCCAGCCTGATACGAGAAAAAACCTCGGGACTTACTGGGTTTATAAGCCCGGTCTAATTCTGAGGGCGCCTCTAATCATCTTAGGACAAAGGCCCACTATAGCACTAAGAGAAAACATATGACGGTGGTCAGGACTTAACTGACCTAATATGGGTCAGATCTTATCCTTTCAAGGTGCCTGACATGATCTGAGATTTATATAGCCTGACACGGGTCTTATGAGGCTCAAACTAGTGTTAGGGGATTTTAGGACTTAAGAGCCAATCGTAACACTAGGAGAAAACTCGACTAGTGCTCAAAAATTTTACGGCTAAACAGCCAATTGGGATATTAAAAGAAGGGCTCAACTAGTATCCGAAAGAATCAAAACACTAGGAGAAAGCTCGACTAGTGCCCGTGTATTTTATGAGTAAACAGCCAATCGGAGCACTAAGAGAAGGGCTCAAGTAGTATCCAGAAGAATCGAAACACTAAGAGGAAGCTTGACTAGTGTCCGTGTATTTTACGACTGAACAGTCAATCAGGACACTAAAAGAAGGAGTCATCAAGCGAATAGGTTCGGCATTGAGTAAAAGTGCTTGGTATCAGTGATCTATAATGAAAAGACAACCAAGAACAAGGTAGTATACTAATAAAAAAGAATGACAAGTCTCGAATCGGATTGAATAACCTTGGAGTCCTAGAAGACTGCCCTTAGAGAAGGGAAAAATAGCCTTCAAGGATGAGGCGAAGCAACCGTCAAGGATGAGGCAAAACAGTTGCCAGGGATGAGGCGAAACGGCTCTAGTGATGAGGCGGAATAGCCGCCAGGGATGAGGCGAAATATCCTCCAAAGATGAGGCAAAACAACCGTCAGGGATGAGGTGAAATGGCCCCAGAGATGAGGCGAAATAGCCACCAGGGATGAGGCAAAATGGTCCTAGGGATGAGGCAAAATGGACGCCAGGGATAAGGCAAAACAACCTCCAAGGATGAGGCAAAATAGCCCTAGGAATGAGGCGAAATAGCCGCCAGGGATAAGGTGAAATGACCCCAGGGATGAGGTAAAACAACCGCCAAGGATGAGGCGAAACAATCACTAGGGATAAGACAAAATGGCCCCAGGGATGAGGTGAAACAGCCACCAGGGATGAGATGAAATGGTCCTAGGGATAAGATGATTCCCAAGTATGAGAGGGCTCCTAGGGATGAGATGGTTCCCAGGGATAAAACGGCTCTCAGAGATGAGACGATTCCCAAGTATGAGAGGGCTTCCAGCGATGAGATTGTTCCTAGGGATGAGACGGCTCTCAAGGATGAGAGGGCTCTCAAAGATAAGACGAGTTTCAGGGATGAGATGATTCTCATGGATGAGACGGTTCTCAGGGATGAGACGGTATTCAGGGATGAGAGGGCTCCCAGGAATAAGACAGCATTCAGGGATGAGAGGGCTCTCAGGAATAAGACGATTCCCAGGGATGAGATAGCTCTCAGGGATGAGACGACTCTTAAGGATGAGAGGGCTCTCAAGGATGAGACGACTCTCAAGGATGAGAGGGTTCCCAAGGATGAGAAGGCTCCCAGGGATGAGACGTTTTCTAGGGATGAGACGACTCTCACGGATGAGATGATTCCCAAGGATAAGACGACTCTCAGGGATGAGACGACTCTCAAGAATGAGATGGTTCCTAGGAATAAGATGGCTCTCAAGGATGATAGGGCTCCTAAGGATGGGACGGCTCTCAAGGATGAGAGGGCT